>JAUPMG010176120.1:0-10494 GCA_031762675.1 Pachysandra terminalis
AGAGACAAATGGTTTGTCTCTCAAACCAACCACCCAACCCCCTTCTCACTCTTGGACACTTGTCACACACACACTCACTCACCTTTTTGAGACTTAATCTCAACCTTTCATTTCCATCCTCCCTAAATATTTTTCTAATTGCCATTAGCATAAAACACAACAGCTATACTAGCATGTAACACCCTAGGACCTTAACAAATTAAGGAATGCATCACATGGTCTAATTTTTATCTGATGCTAAATCAATTTGGCAGTTAGATTAATAATATAGTATAATGCAAAACTAAACTATTGTTTTGTGATTCGGGCCGTTACAGGTGGTGGCATACAAGTTGGATCTACCTCCAACCTTCAAGCTTCATCATGTGTTCCATGTCTCCCTCTTGAAGAAAAATGTGGGTGAAAACATACAGCCATCCCCAACCTTACCACCATTAACACAGATCTGAACTCAATCTCAAATCCAACTTAACACAGATCTTACCCACATCCGAGCACCATCACCTTTCCACTCTCCCAAATAAACCCTTAATTTCTGGTTAGACCACCTAATTTCATAAAATTTTGTCTATTTTTCAATTAATTGATAAGGCCATGAGTGACCACCTACACCCCGATCCAATGGGTGGTGGTGACTCCAATAATCCGATCAAATTAGGGTCCACATGACCCAGGGTGGTCATAGAAATAATTCGAGAATATCGGATGGTGTCCATAGACAAGAGTGATCTCTACTATCTTTTTAAACAATTCAAAGACGTCAGATGGAGACCCTAGACAAGTGTAATCTCTATTGTCTTTTTAAAAAATCCTAACACATCGAATGGCGACCCTAGACAAGAGTAATCTCTATTGTCTTTCTAAACAGTCCAAAGCCGTCGGATGGCGACCATAGACTCAAGTGATCTTTTATTGTCTATTTGATTTAAATAATCTGAAAGAGTCGGATGGAGACCGTAGAAAAGAGTGATCTCTATTGTCTATCTAATTTAAACAATCTGAAAGCGTCAGATGGTGATCGTGGATGGGATCATCCTAAGGGTGGTATTTCTTCAGCCACTTAACATTTTTCGGGTCAAACAGTTGATCACCTTGGATTGTTGACAGGCGATAGTGCCCCATTGGCTGGGCTTCTCGGACTATGTAAAGTCCTTCCTACTTTGGGGTGAATTTTGGCGCATAAAGCCCTTTTCTTACTGTAATGACCTAAATTCACTAAAAGGAGATTCCATTTAATTAAAATGATAGAAATGATTTATAGAAATTAATTAGCCTTTTTCTAAATTTAAGTGGGTTGGTTTAGTAACTAATTAGATTTAAAGGGGTTGTTCTTAAATGAAATAATTTGTGTTGGGGTTTTAGTGTAATTATTATGCTTATGGGGTATTATGGTAATTACTAAAACTAATTCAAAATCTGGGACGCAATGTTTCGTGCGTGGGATCATGGGGTTGTGGGTTTGGAAATGTGAGCAATGGAAGGAAGTTTCCATTCCCTCTAACTCACATTTCACTCTCCTTATATTCTGATTTGGAGGGTTTGTGAGAGCATAAGAGAAAATAAGAGGAAGGTTAGAGCAAACTAACCCTAGCCGTCATTTGCAGTGGGAAAGAGAAAGAGGAGAAGAAGAAGAAAGGAAAAAAGAGAAGGAGAGGAAGGACCTACCGTTCAGAAACTAAGCACAACACTAAGGTAAGTCCATTATCTGTATAGTTCTCATGTAATTCCATGGTTGAATTCCAATTTGCGAAAATATAGTTTTGAATGCATGACGATCCATTGATTTCGTTCAAAATGAAGTATTGTATGTTTTGGTATGATGTAAGCTTGAATTTTATGCATCTAACCTTCATATGTGGCTTGGATTGGTTTTGGTTTTCAAAGATGTGGAGTTCAGAACCTTGGAAAATCTCCAGATCCATAGCCTGTCTGCAGGCATCGGCACACCGGCCATGCTACCGACAGGGGATGAATTTACACGTGAATAGGCCCGTCGGCAGGCACTGGCACACCGGTCGTGCTGCCGACAAAGGGAATAGAAGCACAGAGGTATGTTCGTCGGCAGGCACCGACACACTGGTTGTGCTACCGACAGGGACATAAATTACACTAAAATAACCCCACCGGCACACCAGCCTTGCTATCGACAGGGGTATGACAGGGGTACATGTGTGGGATTTTAGGTTGTTTTGTTAGGGGTTTGTGCCAAGTGAATGTGATATGGTATTTTGGAATAGAAGGAAGGTTAATGGGCTTGGACCCACCTGCGGGGTACCGACTTTGATCTCCATGGCACACCTTACCCTACAAACTAGTCTACTAACCTGACCATGACTTGGGGTTGTGACTCCATGTGTTTGATAAGTGGAATTACGGACTATGGATGTTGTTTTGGTTTAGCTTGTACAGAGTTAGGAAGCTTATGATGATTTCTAGTAGATTATCCGTGATTATGGGCACGTGGATAGTTTATGATAGAAACTATCATTGAATCCTAAGTTAATAATTGTATGCAAGATAGGACAATGTGAACTCTTAAGTGAGCCCGGGAGGAGAGCATGGGATTTTCCTTGCGAGGTTTCTTCGTTGGGTTTACGATACCCATGGGTGAAAGTCCCATTTAAATAAAGGTAGGTTTTTTATGAGATCCTATACGGTTGGCTAAACCTTGAGTACTTACACTCATAAAACCAGCATATGGTGGCCTTCGTACCATGGGTTAGCGCCCGGAATGGAGATGGAGCATCTAGTTGTTCCTGGTGACCCATTTCCCGAATTTTGGTTGTGATTATGAAGCTACATGTGAGGGTCACTTAACGGGATACATTAGCCTAGTAAATGTCATTACATATCACACTTCATTTGCATTCCTTTGATTGAGCATGCATGTAGAACATCTGAATGAATCGTCTCATACGATTTACATACCATCCATGAATTACTATATGACATGTGTTTCTCTTTATCATATTTCCTTATTGAAGTCCTTTATTTTGGCTAATGGTGTTATATGAGGATGGGTAACAAATAGGTCACTCACTGAGCATTCCAAGCTCAAGCAACTTCTTATGTTTCAGGATGAGGTGGATGAAGATGGGCACTGATTATGCAGTTGTTGTTTGTTTCCCTTCAGTTTCTAGACTTTATATTCCTTTTTAGGAATTTGAATGTATTAAACTTATGTTCACGAGATTTGAGATTACTTTGTTTGGATTCGACAGTCATGACTTAGCTGAAGTCATTGACTGAATTTTAATTATTGTTATTGTTCGTTTCCTCACTTTGTTTAATGAAAGTATTTTGTTACTTTTATTATTTAGGAATGGTGGCAATCCGCGTTCCACGGTTGGAACCCTAAGGTCTCACTTTGAGATCCGTGCCGCCTGCATAGGGATTCGTGTCACGGGTTTCGAGGAGTGAAAAATTGGTATCAAAACAGAAGGTTTTACTCAGAGTAAGGATATTAGAAGACTAGTGAACCTAGGAATCACGTAAAAATTTGAAGATATGTTGGAGTAACATAGAAATACAAACTAGGAATTGTGTGTTGTTTGATAACATCCTTGTTTGCCATACTTGTATGATAGTTGTTTACATGATTACTAGGATATGAGGTGGTAGATTAGTAGACTTAATGTTTACCTTGTTTGTAGATGGTTGGAAGGAGAAAAGCTATTGCTAGTGAGGGATCATCTTCTGGAGATAGGGCCGACACTGACCCTTAGTTAGCTGGTGTTTACCAGATACTGGGAGACATGGGAGACATGGCGGCTATGCAGCTGGATCAGATGAAGAGATAGGTGTGGCTGACTAGAGGAAGGTTTTGGGATCTTCGATTGCTTGGTTGGAGAAATTCAAGAAGTTGACTCCACCTACATTCGAGGGATTATATGAGCCATACCAGGATCAAGACTGGTTGCTGGATATCGAGGACGATGGGGTGTCCAGACGATCAGAGGGTGTGCCTAGCCACATTTATGCTCAAGGGCGAGGCGCTCCACTGGTGGGACATGGTGGAAAGAAACTTGGACGAGGCTATGACTTGGGAGATGTTCCGGAGTCAGTTTCTTGACACCTATCTTTTGAGCATCTATAGGAGACAGATGACTTCTGAATTCATGAGGTTTGAGTAGGGTTCGCACACTATCGCTCCAAGGCCAGATTCGCAATGATGTCTAGGTACGCACCGCACATGGGAGCAAATGAAACGAACAAAACCGCTAAGTTCGAGGAGGGCTTGCGACCAACAGTACTGTAGAGACTCAGGATCTACACCAAGATTCTGGAGTGTGCACGACACGTCGAACGGGACATGGATCTAGCTTCATCACAGAGAGATCAACCCAAGCATGACAAGGGTCAGTATCAGCCTTACCAACATAGGAAGAATACCGAGAGACGTCAGCAGAATGATGCCTGACCAGCTAGGACTCCGTCCGTGAATGTAGCAGCTCCTATGGCACGAGATGCATAGAGGCATCCACTACCATCGCAAGAGCAGCAGTTTTGTTAGCGTGACTTGAGGGTATGCTACAACTGCGATAGGGAGGGCCATCTTCAGAACCGATGTAGAGCACCTCTGAGGAGAGATGACAATAGACCAGTGTAGAGTAGAAGGGCCAATGCTATGACAAACACATCAGTTCCCCATGACAATCGAGCGTCTAATGCTGTCGTGGATGGAAGGTACTCTTCATTTATTTCATACTCCAGCCCGTGTATTGTTTGATTCAGATGCATCTCATTCTTTCATATCCAGTAGATGCATGTTATTTTTGGGATTGCAACCTAGTATTTTGGAGAGTCCATTGAGTGTAGTTAATCCAGTGGAAGGGATCGCTACTCTACACCAAGTATGCCGTGCTTGTGTCGTGATAGTAGGTGACCTAAATCTGGAGGCTGTCCTAATGGTATTGGACATGGTAGACTTCGATATGATTCTCAGTACGGATTGGCTCTTTACCTATCATGCCAGGGTGAATTGCTTTGAAAATTCGGTAAAGTTTGACCTTCCTTGAGGTAGACTAACATTTTTTGGGACCGATAAGGACACCTATCAGACAGAGTTACTGTGTGCTGCGGATGTTGGACAGAAGTTATTTTTAGAGGATATTCTCACAGTCCGAGACTTTGGTATTGTATTCCAAGAGATTCCAGGTTTGCCACCTAAAAGGGAGGTAGACTTCAGTATAAAGTTAGTGCTGGGCACTTCTCCTATTTCTCTAGCGACTTATCGAATGGCTCCGACTGAGTTACATGAGTTGAAGGAGCAGTTGGACGGATTGAGTGTGCTTGGTTTCATCAAGCCGAGTACATCTCTGTGGGGCGCACCAGTTTTGTTTGTGAAGAAGAATGATGGGTTGCTTTGCCTTTGTGTCGATTATAGACAGTTGAATCGGGTGACCATGAAGAATAAGTAGCCACTGCCTAGGATCGACGATCTTTTTGACCAGTTGAGAGGAGCTCAGTTCTTTTCGAAGATATACTTGAGCTCAGGTTACCATCAGTTGTGGATCTGAGATGAGGACATCCAGAAGACGGCTTTTTGTACTCGTTATGGGCATTACGAGTTCGTAGATGTGCCATTCGGGTTGACGAATGTGTTGGTGGACTTCATGGACCTGATGCATAGGGTGTTTAAACCTTTCTTAGATCAGTTTGTTGTCACCTTCTTGGATGGCATTCTGATTTACTCGAGGTCTAGAGAGGAGTAAAAGGAGCACCTCAGGATTGTGTTGTAGACGTTGTTTGATCACAAGTTCTACGCCAAGCTGGAGAAATGCGATTTCTGAAGGGACGAGGATATATTCCTTGGTCACGTAGTATCCAGGAGTGGCATCTCTGAGGATTTGGCTAAGGTGGAGACAGTTCTTGGTTGGGAGCGACCGAAGAATGCATCAGAGATCAGGAGGTTCCTTGGTCTAGCGGGCTACTATAAGAGATTCATCGAGGGATTCTCTACTATCACAACACCTTTGACTCGTTTGACCTGGAAGGAGGTGACGTTCGTTTGAAACGAGCAGTGTGAGTTGGCTTTCGAAGAACTGAAGAAGAGATTGACTTCGACACCAGTTTTAGTGATACATGTTAGTGGGCAGAAGATGGAGGTCTACACGGAAGCATCTTTGCAAGGCTTGGGTACAGTGCTTATGCAGGACATACGTGTGTGGCATACGCATCGCGACAGCTTAAGACTCATTAGCGTAACTATCCCACTCATGATCTTGATTTGGCTACAGCCGTGTTTTATTTGAAGTTGTGGAAGCACTACCTGTACGGTGAGGAGTTTGAGTTATTTTCGGACCACAAGAGTCTAAAGTACATCTTTACGCAGAAGGATCTGAACATGCACCAGAGGAGGTGGTTGGAGCTAGTAAACGATTACATCTCTACCCTTCACTATCATATTGGGAAGCGAATGTTATAGCCGATGCCTTGAGCCGGAGACCACGTAGAGTGTTAGCTTAGTTGATGCAGTAGGAGTGGAGTCTACTGGAGACTATAGTAGATCTAGGAGTGCAGTCTGTGGACTAGCAGAGCAGCGGTTGTCTTTTTAGTTTAGTTTCCAAACCTTCTTTGGAACATCATATTGCGGCTAATTAGAAGACTGATCGGGACCTTCAGTTGTTAGCAGCAGACGACGAGAAGCCATAGTGGGTAGTGCACGTGGATGGACTGATTAGATACTAGGGTCGTCTTTGTATACCGGACGATCAGGAGATCAAGAGAGAGATTCTGGAGGAATCACACGGGTCACGATATTCCATTCATCCTGGCAGTACCAAGATGTATCGAGACTTGGGTGTGAACTTTTGGTGGTCGAGTATGAAGAGGGAGATTGCACACTTCGTAGCACAATGCCTCACATGCTGGCAGGTAAAGGCCAAGCATATGAGATCAGATGGATTATTGCGGCATCTGCCCATAGCCGAGTGGAAGTGGGAGCAAATCACTATGGACTTTGTAGTTGGGTTGCCCAAGACTAGAGGTAGTTTGGACCCGATTTGGGTAATCGTGGATCGGTTAACCAAATCAGCTCATTTCATTCCCGTGAGAGTTTCAGCTTCGGCAAAGGAGATCGCTAGATTGTATGTTAGAGAGATTGTGCAACTGTATGGTGTACCACTTAGTATTGTCTCGAACTGCTGTTCTCTTTCACGTCTAGATTTTGGGAGGAATTGCAGAAAGCCTTGGGTACTCAGTTGGACTTTAGCACGACTTATCATCCTCAGACAGATGGTCAGACTAAGAGAGTGAACCAGGTGTTGGAGGACATGTTACGGGCATGCTTTATGGACTTTGGTGGTAGTTGGGGAGAACATTTACCTCTGGTGGAGTTTTCTTACAACAACAACTATCATTTGAGCATTGGCATGGCTCCATTTGAGACGTTATATGGTATACCTCGTCTTTCCCTGGTTTGTTGGGTAGAATTGGAGAGGGCAGTATCCTTGGACCGCAACTTGTCCAAGAGACCACACCCAAGGTGAAACTAATTCGAGAGAAGCTGATGTCAACACAAAGCTGGCATAAGAGTTACGTAGACCGGAGGGGGAGAGACTTAGAGTTTGCGGTTAGTGATCACGTGTTCTTGAAAGCTTCCACTATGAAGGGAGTAATGGGCTTTGGCCTGAAAGGGAAACTTGCTCCACGCTATGTTGCACCCTTTAAAGTGTTGGAACGCATTGGACGTGTGGCGTATTGGGTTGTCTTACCTTTGTAGCTTTCAGCAGTACACGATGTATTCCATGTGTCATTGTTGTGAAAGTATGAACCTGATCCGTCTCATGTGTTGGATTGGGGCTAGTTGTAGCTTTATGAGGATGTGTCTTATGTAGAGCGACCGATGAGAATTTTGGACCAGAAGGAGCAAGTCTTGAGAACCAAGTAGTGAAGATTCAATGGGGTCATCACGACGAATCTGAAGCCTCGTGGAAATTAGAATCAGAGATCTGGGAGCGCTATCCACAACATTTTACAGATTGAGGTATGTAATTTCGGGGACGAACTTATTTTAAAGGAGGTAGGTTTTAATGACCGAAATCCACTAAAAGGAGATTCCATTTAATTAAAATGATAAAAAATATTTATAGAAATTAATTGGCATTTTTCTAAATTTAATCGGGTTGGTTTATTAACTAATTAGATTTAAAGGGGTTGTTCTTAAATGAAATAATTTGAGATGGGGTTTTAGTGTAATTATTATGCTTATGAGGTATTAGTGATAATTACTAAAACTAATTCAAAATCTGAGACGCAAAGTTTCGTGCGTGGGATCATGGGGTCGTGGGTTTGGAAATGTGAGCAATGGAAGGAAGTTTCCATTCCCTCTAACTCACATTCCCTTCTCCAAATATTTTGATTTTGAGGGTTTGTGAGAGCATGGGGGAAGAAAAGAGAAAGGTTAGAGCAAACTAACCCTAGCCATCATTTGCAGTGGGAAAAAGGAAGAGGAAAATAAGAAGAAAGGAAGAAGAGAAGGAGAGGAAGGACCTACCGTTCAGAAATTAAGCACAACACTAAGATAATTCCATTATCTGTATAGTTCTCATGTGATTCCATGGTTGAATTCTGATTTGCGAAATATAGTTTTGAATGCATGATGTTCCATTGATCCATTGATTTTTTGTATAGTTCTCATCTTTGAAAATGAAGTATTGTATGTTTTGGTATGATGTAAGCTTGAATTTTATGCATATAACCTTTATATGTGACTTGGATTGGTTTTGGAGGCACTGACGGGATCCTATCAAGGTGCCTAACAGTGCTAAAGACCCAACATAGGCTCGCACAGATACACGAGTAGACATGTGCCACCCCTTCAGCAGCATCCATAAGCCTATATCAAAAGCTACAATGACATGGCTACTATTGGCCAAAAATGTCGAAGGAGGCAGTTGAGGTGCAGAGAAATTGTCCGAACTATCACAACTAACTTGACAAAGCTGAGTGAAGGGTTGTCAACGATGCTGCCGACTGGAGAAAGCCTTACATAGATTACCTATGCCACAGTTACACTCCAGAGGACAGAACCTCTAGAATCTGCCTCAAAAGGAAAGCGGCCCGATATCATCTCAAGGGCGAAGGGTTATTCTGCTTGGGATACAGTGGGCAGAATCTCGGGTGCTTAGGGCCCGAACAGGCAAAAACACTCTAAAAGAAGTACACGCCGGGGAGTGCGGCGAACATCAAGGAACGAATAAATTGTATCATCAATTCCTAAACATTTCTTACTATTGGCTAACAATTGAGAAAGACACGGCAAACCATGCTAAGCGGTGCCACGCATGCCAGATACAAGGCGACTTAGTCCACACACCGACCATCGCACTACAACACATCAGGATGCCGTGGCCCTTCAACACTTGGGGGCTGGATCTCATAGGCCCCATCCAACCTCCTTCAAGAGGGCATCAGTGGTTACTTGTAACAACGGAATATTTCGCTAAATGGGTAGAAGCCACGCCACTGACGAAGGCCACGGAACAGGCTGTAGCCCGATTCCTCAAGGAGAACATTGTGTGTCACTTTGGGATCCGAAGCCGCATTATCTCGGACAATGGCACGCCTTTCATTAACTGTCAAGTGCGAAATGTCCTAAAGAACTACCGGATTAAGCACGGTAAGTCCACGCCCTACTACCCGAAAGGCAACGAACAAGCAAAGAGTACCAACAGATCCCTCCTCAAGATCCTTATGCTAAATGGCGAGATGTCATTCCCCTAGCACTATGGGCCTACCGCACGAGGGGTCCGACAGGACACACGCCATTTAACTTGGTATAGGGAACGGAAGTCATTCTGCTAATAGAAATCTCCATCTTCACCGAACGAATATTTGATAACCCGTCTCTCGAGGGGGATGAACCGCAGTGGATACTCGGCAAGACCGCGGACCTAGAAGCACTAGAAGCAAAGCGCGATCAAGTGGAGGCAAAATTCGAGCTTTAGCAACCTTGGATCGCTACGGCCTACGACAAAATGGTTAAGACAAGAATCCTTCAAGAGGGTGAGCTAGTGCTGAGAACAACGACACACGTAAGTGTCACACCCCAGAACACGTGGCACGAATCCCTAAGGGGACATCACGGATCTTGAAGTGAGACCTTTGGGTTCCAACTGTGGAACGCGGATTGCCATCATTCAAGTAATAAAAGTAGCAAAATACTTTCATTAAACAAAGTGAGGAAGCGAACAATAACAATAATTAAAATTCAGTCAATGACTTCAGCTGAGTCATGACTGTCGAATCAAAACAAAGTAATCTCAAATCTCAAGAACGTAAGTTTAATACATTCAAATTCCTAAAAGGAATATAAAGTCTAAAATTGAAGAGAAACAGACAACAACTGCATAATCAGTACCCATCCTCATCCACCTCATTCTGCAACATAAGAAGTCGCATGAGCTTGGAATGCTTAGTAAGTGACCTATTTGTCACCCATCCTCATATAACACCATTAGTCAAAATAAAGGACTGCAATAAGGAAATATG
>JAUPMG010176131.1:0-10493 GCA_031762675.1 Pachysandra terminalis
GTCCCCAAGTTGATTTCTTCCAAGGGGTCCTAAACTTTAATGATCGTGTCATCTAACTTGGTTGGGGGCGTTTCAATATCGGTCATTGATGTTCCATCTTCTAAGGATTCCTCTAATATCCCTTCTTCCTCAAGTATACACTCGATCATATTTACTAGGTGTCGTTTCTCGGCTTCCTTGTCTTGCAGATATTTTTTTATCCTCTCCATGGTGGCCTCCACTGCAGCAGACCTTTCCTTTTTTCCTTGGTTATCAATCACAAGACTTCCTCAATTATGCATCTGCTATCCCTCAACCAATACAAAACGATTTCGTTCGGTCGGAATGTTGATACACGAGTACTTATATCATTATCATCCAACATGGAGTCGACCGTGGTCGAAATCCCTGTTGGTCGGCCTTGGCTGTCATGGCCTACAAAACGTATGATTCCTACCTCTTCGTCGTAGAGCATGGCTTCAGCCGCATTGGAATAGGCCAAAAACGGCTTGTCCGCCATAATCACTTATATTTTATCCTCATTCCATACGATCAACAATTGGTGTAACGAGGATGGCACACACTAGTTGGAGTGAATTCAATCTCTTCCCAGTAACGCCATGTACCTAATACAGAATCTACCACAAAGAAGGCAATCATCGTTTTCATTTGCCCAACCGTTAACTCGATTGGGATGAACTCTTTGGTTGAAGTGATTCCTCCTGCAAAATTGGTGACCATTACCTCGATCAAGATTAAATCCTACATTGTTTTTCCTAGTTTTCTTAGTATGCTTATTGACAGCATGTTAACGGCCGCACCATTATCAACTAGGACTCTGGTGACAGGGATTCCATCCATATGAACAGTAATGTACAATGGCTTTAGATGTTGAGTCATCATTTTGAGTGGCTTCTCAAACATCACCCTGTCGGTCGCTCTGGAGGGAACGAACTCTGGGGTATACGGCTTACCTTGATTACCTGAGGGTCTTACCTTTACCATTTGATCTGTCTGAGGTGTGTTAAGCGATGATGCAGGTCACGGCCGAGTCATCTTCAGGATTGGCAACTTCTTCATGGTCAGTCGTATGTGCTTGAAATGCTATAGGAATGGTGAAGGCCATGTTACATTGTACTGATATTGGAGGCATAGTCTTAAATTGAACCATTGTTTATGGAGTCCTGTCGACCGATTGGTCTCCCGACCTCTAATATACTTCAGACTCCTTGAATTCAGCCTATAGCTTCTCTAACAACAGGTCTTCCATGTCCACTGGTGAAGGTTCTCTAGACGTGATCTTTGGTTCTTCCTCGGTCTGTGTATGTAGTAATACACTTTCCCTGCTCCGGATCACTTTATTTTCTTCACGTCTCACCACTAAACAACGGCCTGGGAATCGATTAATATGGATCATCTTGTTTGCAGCTTGTTGTCTCTGCCACTGCCTTTTCTGAGTTCATATCATCTCTTGATTTGGATGTGGAAATTTTGGGGGCGTGACTATGTTCCACCTAAGAAACTCCACGATTGGTGGCTTCACCATCCTAGATCTCACCAAACTTCTTCTTGGTCCCATCTTGACCATTTGTTCCATGGCCCTCCATAATGTTGTCTCTCAGCGTCCTTGTTCGGCCAATACTTCTGATTATGCCAACTTCTCTTGAATACTTCTCCATGGCATCGATCGCAGAAGATAGTCATTTCTCTTATTTCCTCTGCCCTATATGCTTCCTTCGACTAATGCGTTGTAAAGTTTCAGCCGGAATTCCCTCCTTTCTCCGGTTGAAACCTCTCTTCCCAAGGCTCTTTCTTTAGCCTTTCGCCTATGGAGGATATCACATTCACTGCGACTCCTGGCGGGAATGGATTTGCATCTACCTACATCCCCTTTCCTTTCTTCGGAAACTTGAGCAAGCCTTTATTGATGTTTTCCTGCAACACATTTCGAAAAGCAACACAATTAGTTATCGAATGAGTCGTCAAACCATGACATTTACAATATTCTCCCTTTTTGAGCTCTTTTAAGCTAGGGGGTTTATGACCATCTGGGAGCTTTATGAATCTTCCTTTCAAAAGATGGTCAAATATTTCTTCACTCTTAGAGATATCAAAGGACTATCGCCTATTACTTTCATAGGCGTTCCTTTTGAACTCCTGGCTGGAAGGGAGCTCTTCTTTCTTCTTCAGGACCACACATACAAAGGGTGTCTTGGCCACTACCTCTACTAGATCCAACACATAATTTGGGTCTTAGTAGTATGTCCCATATGTTGAAGATCTCCTTTGGCTTCTTTCTTTCAGAAGCCATTCATATTTAATAACAATTTAGGACAATTCGAATAAGTCCTCGAACTCCATCCCTTCGAATTTCTTTTGAAGGTCGATGCCAAGGCTGTTTTGGGCTAGCTTGACAAATTCAGTCTTTTGTAAAACCAGTTTGCATTTATTCTTAGTCCTCTTGAACCAGGCAATGAACTTATCGGCCGATTCATCTGGCATCAGCCTCAGCCTTGCTAAATCGGCCATAGAGACCTCTGGTATCGTTCTATAAAATTGAGCATGGAATCTTTCCTCTATCTCAGCCCAATTATGGATAGAATTGGGGGCCAAAGTAATGTACCATGTGAAGGCATGTCCTGTTAAGGAGTTGCCAAACAACCTTCACTTACAGTAATCATTGGCCAATGCCTCGCCACACTGGACGGTAAATCGGCAAATGTGTTCAATTGTGGACTGACCACCTTCTCCTGAGAACAAGAACTCTGGTATCTTAAATCCTCTTGGGAATTCACACCGTCGGCTTATCCATTCAGGATACCATCTATAAGACAACCTGCGCATCCTTCTTGTTGGCATAGCCCAAGGGCCACTTGGAAAATATGGTTCACTTGGTTTCGGTCGAGTCCTATATGTAAGGGATCAGCCGGGTATTTGGCCTCTTAAGCCAAGCCATTGTCTATTACATACGGCAAGGGTGCCCCCTTGACCAATATCTGGGTTTCCTGGCAGGTTCTACCCCCTGACATTCCTACCATTTGGCCTAGGTGCTCTCCCTTAGGTGACATTGCCAAGCATGACCATATTTGCATTCCATTCGTTTCTCTTCACGATCAGGAATCGATCTACCACTTGCAAAGGGCACAGTTCTCTTTGATTATTGGCGACCCCTGTCGCGAAACAACCAATATTCTCATTTAAGAGTGAAAACGATCGATTTGATTCGGCCAACTATCTTGTAAACAAATTAGTTAATGCCTAGAGCATGTTCTACACAGACACATCTAGGTCACCCAATTGTAGAGCGGGATTAGAAGTGGACCCTATTTCATTATGTATTTCCATCTTGGGTAGATCTTGCACCTGTTGTTCTCCACCAGTAGTGGGGATTCGTTCCTCCACTTCTTCCTAGCAGATATGATGGTTCTCCTCGGCATTGATACAAAGAAGGATCCCACCGACCGTGCCAAAAAGGATATGTTCTCACCGAATTCCTCACCTTCGAGATCGGTCACCTTTTTGGCCATCTTGGTTATGGGTGTGGGCGTGCCATGACTATTAGAATCAGAGAATGTGGTTTTCAGTTTTAACACTAGGCACCGAATTACACCAAAGCTTCCAAGTTAATTGATCAATCGCTAGTGTAATCGGTCACCAATTATGAAACTAACTGTAACTGACTAGGCGATTGACAAAGGTCAGGGTTCTTCCATTACAATGAGTTCGTCTGAACCTCCAGATTAAACAATATTAACACCAATTAGAAATTCATATTAATGCTCAAGATTTGTAGCAACTATCTTGCCTTCGGTCGATACAAGTTTATGACCGAAAATCAAAGACATCAATAAAACTAAGAAAAAACATAGAAACTGATGAACCACCAGGGGTTACTCCAACAGTCGTGGCCCAAGAACAGGTTAGTTTAATGGTTGGGTTTGAGACTAGGTTCTCGGAGATAATAGTCAAAATCTGTCTTAGGTTGAGAGCAACAGACTCCAGATGTACCAACTGATGAGCAACGGGGCTGGTTCCAACGATCGTAACCCACTGACAGGTTGGACATTAAAGCCGGGGCTGAGAGCAGCGTATTCTATACGAAGTGGTTGACGAGCAAAAGAAAATTCTTGCATTGGTGTTGCAATGGAAGCAACAAAAGAGATAAATATTCATGGGTTCTTGGCAACGTTGCGCTGGTTGAGTTGAAAATTTACTGGGGTTAGCTTCCGAGTCTCTCTTCAGAATTTATAGCCTTCTTCGGTCGGTTATTCAACCATCTCAGTTCAATCATCATAATTGTACTCACTCCTTAATCGTGTTGCGTGCATGTAACTTTTTAGGTCGTGGCCTTGTCACACCCTACCTTTCCACATTTTGCCACCTCGGCCAAAGGTTGCACCGTACTTGCTGCCATTATGACATGCTATGTATCTTCATCTTATTACTAGATTTTGCCATTATGACATGCTATGTATCTTCACCTTATTATTAGATTTTGCTGCGTAGATTTTGCTCAATAACATATGAATAGTACAACTATTCCCAATAGCTACAGAAGAATTATAGCCTATTGAAATGGTGTACAAAATTCTCAGAGGATTTCTATCATACACTTACTATGCATCCTCGTCCATAGGTCCTAACAGCAATCAAATAAACCCAGAGACACAAATGCTTAAAAACACCGAGAATAACAAAAAGAAAAGTAATATCACAGACTTGGGGAGATGGTGACTTACGGGTAGGCAACGACATTTGAGTCTCTAATAATAAAGGGACAAACGGCAAACTGAAACAGCTGAAATCCCTCGCCCGCATCCTTGGCCTTGCGATAAGCCGTCTCGGCGGTGTCGAACGGAAGAACTCGACGCCATGGGGCTGAGAAGGCTCCGGTCTTTTGCGACGAGACGGCAACGAAATCTGAGTTGCTGATGTGTTTCTTGATCTCCTCCAACGATTCAGAGAAGTTGGATTTTGTCACCTGTTTTATACACCACTGCTGATGCTGCTTAGAGCTCTTGCTGCACAGTAGACGCCCCTGGAACACCATCTACTATGTATTTAACTTAAAGGAAGGAACGAGTATTTGAGAACCTGATCAAAGTGCTATCGGAAGGACCGTTAAGATTAGTCACGTCCCTCCGCCGAAACGCTCGTGAGAAAGAAGCCTTGAAAATGGACCACTTCAAAAGGGTGCGAGGAAGTCTATAAATTGAGTTCCTCTCACCAATTTCACACGCACCACGTGCAATGAAAATTGCTCGTGTCTTTCTCCTTTTTCTCCTTATGTTTTAATATTATTTTGAGTTTTTGAAAAGTCGTTTAATCTTTTATTATCGAGTGATACACCGTCAATTCTCTCCGAGTCTGATAAATAGTATAACCTACCAGAAGGTCAAAGACTAATATTAACACAAATCAAAAATAACAACCAATGCTATCCATTCCAATTTTTGTGGCATCCTTCTAGATAGGGAAATGACATAGGCTTCTTTTGAAAATTTAAAGCAAATCAGATGGTTAGCACCTGACGGGACATGTCTAAGATGATATGCCCGGTGAAATATGGTGTTCAGATTAGTAAATCCTTTTCTCATAATATCATATGAGAGGATGTAGCCCCATGCATGGTATGCTAATGAGGATAAACTAATTATGTATTAGAATTCATAACGATTGATATATTATATCAATAGCGTTATATCAATGACTGATATATTATACATGACCCACACGGGTTAGCTCAATTGGCAGACTTTAGCTCAAGAACTGGAGGTCCCAAGTTCGAGCCTTCGAACTTAGCTACTATATGGCCTGAGTGGGTCATGCATCCAGGGTTTACCCTTTCCTCACTAAGTGGAGTAGGGGGTTCCACATCACCCAAAAAAAAAACATGTACAGCAATATCAATATCTATACTACTATTAAAAGAAAATTGTATTTTTAAGGATTTTTTCAATACATTTTTTTTGGATTAAAATACCCCTATTTTTGGTACCTTACTTCGCCTTTTTTGGACTAAAATACCCCCTTATTTTTATACTACACATTATTACTATATCCTACTCTTCTAATCGAGATCTACAATATAATGAGTTATGAGGTCACCCCAGAGGATCTATATAGGTCCCCCCCCCTTGACCACATTACTCCACGTGGCTTTAAGAAACGGGCAACCGTGAAGACTTTTAATTAAACTCAAAAACAGAAAACCGTTAAAAATAAGATTAAAAAATAATGTATAAAATATAAAAAGTAGATAAATCTTAAATTTTAAGCAATAAAATTTATTGTCTTAAAATCATGAATCCTAAATATTAATTTATAATACTAAAACCCTAAAAAAATATGAACCCTAAACCATAAATATTAAACCTTAAAAAATTAGAAAAACAAATTCCTAAAAAAATAAACCTTAAAAAGAAATAGATTAATCTTAAAATCTAAAAACTCTAAAAAGAAATATGAACCCTAAACCCTGAATATTAAATCTTGAAAAATTAGAAGAAGAAAAAAAAACCGAAAAAAATTAAACCTTGAAAAGAAAGAGATGAACCTTAAAATCTAAAAACCCTAAAAATAGAATCCTAAAAGGAAATATGAACCTTAAACTATAAATATTACACTTTAAAAAAATAAAAATAAAAGACCTAAAAATGTTAAATCTTAAAAGAAACAAATGATCACGTTGTTTTTTTTTCTTTATTTTTTGTTTTGTTTGTAAGTTACCTTTTTTTTTTTTCTTTTATAGTTGATCACGCTTTCTCAAAAAGGGAAATCGGTATTTGGTTTACACTGAAAAGACAATTCATCTTATAATTGCAGGTAGGCTGTCAACCAGCTGAGCTAGCTTTACTCCGGCTTTGGCTAGACTCGCATTAGTCGAGCTTGACCTCAATATTTAGATTCGGGAGCCGAGCTTGAGCCTAAAAAAAGCCTCATTATTTAACGAGCTTGAGCTGAGCTTGGGTAGGCTCAGCTCAATTAAAGCTCGGTTCGATCATATATATGATATATAAATTCATATATCATAAATATTATATATATATATATATATATATAATATTTATGATATATGAATTTATATATCATAAATATATCATATATATGACATATAAATTCATATATCATAAATATTATATATATATATATATCATTAAGTACAAAGTTAATGACTTAATGTGTTTAAGTCAAATAGTTATTTATTTATTTCTTAAGTTAAAACATAACAAATTAAAATTATAAAAATAATAATTTAAGATGTAAAGAATAACTAACTTTTTAAAATTCTTTATGGACTGTAAAGTCTGTAGTTAAGACTATAAAACCCTAAATAAATTTCAAACCCATCATTTAGTCTTTTACCACTGTCCCTTTTCTTCTCCCATCAACTTTTTCGTGACGACTTGACTTCCAATTCTAAGTTTCTAACAGTAGAGGCTTCTTCAGTTCTTTATCCTCATTAAGGTACGAATACAATCCTCTCTCTCTCTCTCTCTCTCTCTCTCTCTCTCATTAGGCTTTTGCTTTTTTTTCTTTCAATATAAATACTTATCTATTATCTCTCTCACCCTCTAGCTCTCACACGCATCTCATTGGGCTTTTTGCTTCTTTTTTTGTTTCAATATAGATACTTATCTGTTACCTCTCTCGCCCTCTCACTCACACACACTGACGCACAAGGTACAACCCTCTCTCTCTCTCTCTCTCTCTCTCTCTCTCTCACTCTCTCTCTCTCTCTCACACACACACACACACACACACACTGTTAAGCCTTTCATGACCTGAGCCTAAGCTAAACCTGAGCCCGAAAAATTATATCGAGCGTGAGAAGAGCCCGAGCCGAGCTGGGCAAAGCTCGTTTACAGTCCTAATTGCGAGGGACCTATTGTAGACAAAGAAAATTTTAAGATCAAAATGTCACATGGAACGATCTCACATGGTGGATCCCACTTAGAGATATGAATCGTCAAATAAGAAATGGAATCTTTGACTGGAAAAGAGGTATGTAAATTGCTCTTGATGGATCCCACAAAGAATTGTCTATTAAATCTTGATAATTCTTAATGAATAGAGAGTTATCGTTAAATTCAGATAATTCTTGATAAATAGAGAACTATCTCCAAAAATTGATTATAATTCTCTACAAGTGGTAGAGATCAAATACAACTCTACTACCTCCAAATTTATAAATAGGGGTGACCCTCTCTCATTCAGGGGGGATCGGAAGAAGAATAAGAGATATTGAAGCTCTACTGCTCTAACACCTTGACGATTTGAAGTCCTGAAGATCTGCAGACTTGAAGCCCCAAAATACAACATTCAAGCCTAAAGATTCAAGTTCTTCATTCTCTAAATACGCACAAAAACCCATAGATCCACATCAATACAAAGCAAAAGCCAATTTCTGCGGATTTATCCATGGGCTAACAATTCTAGCCTGTCATTAGTATTTCTCAATAGTCTCCTATATATTGCTAATTCATATTCGGCTAACCGAATTCTTCATTCATTGGTTCTGACAAAGAACCAAGGGCACTTTTCAGGATTCCTCCTAAAAGTTATTTCTTTTTCAATTTCTATAATTTTCCTTTGAAGTCTAGCTGCTTCAGATTTCAGCCATTGTTTTCTTGATAGATAATTCATAATTATATTTTCAGGGAAAACTAAGAAAACTATTTAATGTAATTAAAAGGGAATTTAAGGGATGTATACCTTGCTTTAATGGGTCCACTGCCTTCCGCTTTAGATCTCTATTCTCTGGACGCTGAATTATGCCTCAAGAGGAATCACCAACCTTCCTTAGCCACCTGCTTTATGAGGTTTTGGAATAGCTCTATCCATACATGGGTTTTGCTTAAGGATGAAAAGAGATGATGAATATGGACACAAGGATCTTTATTAAAACAAAGACATACAACCCTTAAACCCCTTAAGGGTTTACTCACTCATGATTACAAAGAGGGTGTCTATAGGCTAACAGAGAGACTGCTCCGGATGTAAGCCATGGTTTCCCTCAGACACTTATCATTCTATTTATAGAAAGAGAAATGATTCTTCCTCTATTATTGCTGGACGGGTGGCTCTAAGATCACCACTCACAATATAAGTAGATTAGGTAGAAGATAAAGACATCTTCCTACCTTTAATAATTGTCCCAACTAGTCCACCGTCCAAGCCATAAGGTTTTGACAAGTGGAAAATGGTTTTGTCCTTTGTCAGACAGTTTTTCCCAAAAGTGGGTAGTGATTGAAGCTGACAAAGGTGACACTAATAGTTGGCCTAATCTAGACCTTTCCTTACTGTCGGCACGATCTAGATCATACACTTGGTGTGATCTTAGGTCTTCTTGGCTGTCGACAGGATCTCCGTCTTTGATGAAGCATCTTCTTTTAGTGGGCAGAGAAGACAAAGGTGGTCTTCATCTAGTCTGATTTGCCAGAATCCTGACTTAAGATCTAGAGATGAATACTGCTTCTTACCTCTAATTAGGCCTATTAATTCTTCCTTTTTGGGTATGTAATACCCATCATCAATTGTTTCTTTATATAAAGCTTTATAATTAATAACCATTCTCTTCTTTCCTCTTCTTCTTTCTGCTTCTTTTTCTACTAAAAAGGCAGGACTGCAATGTGAGGATTTACTTGGTTTTATGATTTTAAGCTTTATTAAGTCTTTTATTTGTTTTGCAAATTCTGCTCTATCTTCAGGAGTGTAAATCATAGGTTTTACCCTAATGACTTTACTTTTGTCTTTTAATTTAACTTCTGCAGTTAATTCTGATTTTCTTATTTGTGGATCCAAAGGGTCCTCAGAGCATAAAGCTTTTAACTTATTCTTGATTTCCTCTATTTGGGTAATAGATAATAAGTACTTGTTATCTAAAAGCTTTATTTCAAAGTCTTCTAAATCTTCTTTGTTTATAGAAATATTTTCTATTTGTGGTTTTTGTGGTTTAATAATCTCACCACGTTTTCGCTTTTTGTGTTGGTCCAAAAATGTAGGACTGGCAACTGCTAGAGCAGTAGTCACTTTTAGGACTATTACTCGTTCTTTTGAGAGAGTAGTAAGAACTATCTCATCTACATACTGGGTGAAAGGATTGTAACAATTAAGGAAGTTATTTCCTAATAGAAAGTCCACACCAGTTTCTTGTTGATATACAGTTGGAATATGGAAGTTTTCTCCAGCAATAAGTATATCTATTTCTTTTGCCACATAGTCTAAGGAAATTAGACTATTGTTTGCTATTCTGACCTGTAAAGGTTTATTAGTTTTTTCCCAAAGATGGGATGGTAATACCCATGTACTTGCTACACAGATACTTGCTCCAGTATCAATATATGCATGTAAGTGGTATTGGTTATATCCCTTAAACTTACATCCTATCTTAATGTAAGTACTATTAGGATTTGTAATACTTAGAAGGTTTTCTTGTAATTTTTTGTTTTCTAATCTGAGATGTCTGAGCATTCAGAGTTAGTTGTTTGAGAAGAACATGAAGATTCTTCTTC
>JAUPMG010176152.1:0-10493 GCA_031762675.1 Pachysandra terminalis
AAGGGTTGGCTCGTAATTAGGGGTATAAACGGGTCGGGCTGCTTGAGTGCCAAAATGATAGGATCCGAATAAGCTGTTCCCATGAACGACATGTGTTGGGCCATGTTAATATTGGCATGGCCTATAGGCACGTGTATAGAGAAGCATCAAAAGGAGGCTCACAAAGCTGTTGTACATGTGAGATACACAATTTCATGTGTATCTCACCTACATATGGAAGTTATTGAGATTTGTGAAGATTGAAAAAAGATTTGAATTGATTTAAAAGATAGAAATATGATTAGATTTCTCTATCATACATTAATTTAGTTTCTAATCTTCACAAATCTACAACTTCTATATGTAGGTGAAATAGACATGATATTGTGCATCTCACATGTACAATAACTTTGTGAGCCTCCTTTTGATGCTTCTCAATAACATGCCGTATCGCATTTGGGTTTTATAGCTCATGACGCAGTTTGACAACACAATACCAAGAGGAAAAAAAAAATAAGGCTGACAAGCTAACGCAATGGTTGTACCATGTTGTGCCTCGACCCAGCATAAAACATAAAACACGCATACCATGCCACCCCACTTGCTAGATTGAATGACTAATAAGCATACCACATCGGCCAGCATGCCAAAACTGATACGTGTGCGAAAAAGTAAATATGGTATAGATTATAAGGAGACGTTTTATTACCAGGCAAATATTTACTCAGTGAAGTCTCAAACTGGACACGACAAGTGTCACAGTAGACCTTGCCCTCCACATAGAATCGTTCCTCGTGGCAGTGAGCCAACCCGAGGATGGAGAAGATGCAAAGAGCCGCGGCGAGGAGGGAAACAACCTCAGATAACTTTGCCATTTTCTTTCTGTTATTATTTGATTGAAAGAGAAAGACGAAGAAGAGATCTTATAAGTGTAAGAGCTAACGGTATATTCGGGAGGTTGTTGTTACTTCGGTTCTGTTCTGAGGTTAAGGAAAAGAGATTGACCCGTCTTTGTCTTAAGAGATTAAGAGAAGCAAATTTGTTAGAGGAGATTTTGGGAGGATGGGATACTAATAAGTAGTAGGGGGAAATTGAAGGTTTAATTCTTTAATACTTTGGGATCTCTTTTGTAAATTTAAAAGATAGTGCTTATTTTGTAAAATATTTAATTTTGAATTATATTTCAGGTTATTGGACCCAAATGCCCTTAAAATTTTGATTTATAAGGTTTGGTGTTTCTAAATGAAATCAATATCTAATAGGCCTTTGGGTCAGTCACCTGAAATATCACTTAAAATTAAATATTTTGTAAAATAAATACTATGTTCTAAATTTTATACAAGTGGTTTTTGATTATTTTTAATAATTATATATATTTAGAACCACTAAACCTTAAATTTCCCGTAGTTTGGGTCTGTTTAACTCGAATCCAAACCGATCCAACCAATATTTGAACTAGTTTGGGTTGGATTTTTTATCACTTTTGATCGATTTAGGGTTGAAAAACCATCTCGAATTAATTCGCTTTGATTTTGAGTAATCCAACTTAACCCAAAATCCAAACCGAATTAATCCAATTAATAATATAAGCCCCTTGCTATAAAAACTCCTTTAAATTTCTGTTATTTTTAAATAAGTCATTTGTTATAAAAGTCCCTCAAGCTATGATTATGCTTATCAACCCGAATTAAGCCATCTCAAATCAACTTGAAATTGTAATTTAGGTTCGATTCAGTTCAGTTTGATGTTTCGATTTCATAGTTTGAGTTTCAAATCAGGTTAGGTTGGGTTGGGTTTGGGTTTACCTTTAAAGAGGTGAATTTGGAGTTGGGTTGAGGCCAACCCGACTCAAACCAAATGAAGTTACATCCCAAGTCACATAATCCGTCACCTTTAGATGACATTTTGTCGCTCAGAACGTCACCCAAAGTTACACCCGTTTGAAATCAAGGTGCCTACAGTACATCTTATTTAGATCCAATGCTTCTAGATTAGCATCCGCGGTCACCTGCGTAAGATAGCGAGTCATACCTTGAAGAAAAACTCAAAAAGTTGCACAAGGTTAAAAATAATAAAAAAAAAAAAAGTAATAAAACTGAAATTTCACATGAATGTCGAGAGGGACATAATCTGACACCCATGGCCATGTCACACCACCTCTGAAATAATCTAATCCCTTTCCAGATATATATTGTGGGCCGGATAAGCCAAGACCTGCCCCAGCACATTAGCCGTAACCGAGCCAATATTTAACATGCCGATATCAGGTTCAACTCCCCTTTGTGGACAAAATATCACCTGGAAGAAGCTGATCACTTCAATTATATTACAAGCTACTGAACAAGTTTGCAAATTAACCACAAACTTCATAGAGAAGAGTATCAAAATTAGCTATTGCAATACCGACTCCAAAACATTATAAGCTTAAGAACGAAAGAAGAAAATGAATAAATAAATAAAACGAAAAAAAAAAAGAAAGAAGAAAGAAGAAAAGTAATGCAAACAGAAAGCAGTCAATAGTTCTCCTTCTGAACTTCATCGCATTTTAATAAAAATAAAATCTCCTACAACAATCACGTTAATCCTTTAAATCCTGTCCACCATGCAGTATACGAGACAGCTTGAACAATGCAGAGGGAACTGAGCATCCATGTCCAGACATCAAACTATTACGATATATTAATAACAGCAACGACATACCGACAAGGAACGAAAAGATCGATGCAAGTTAAAGCAGGCATTATGCTTCTCCCATTTTAGATGTATCATGTTCTACAGTTGGTCCGCTTTACTGCATAAAAGATGATTGAATTCAATGTAAGCACAAAGGTTCAAAGCTCAATCAAATTATATACTGCTGGGGGAAATACGTATAACCTACCTCTGCATCTTCACCTCCACCAGTTCTAGCAGAAGTGTCCATCTTCTGACCATCTTATGTTGTAGTGAACAATAAAGACAAACATGTAAGTCCACAAGAATCCAGGAAAAAGAGAACGAAACAAATAGAGTGAACTATATAAGAAGCAGACTTGTAAAGAACTGAGACATACAGAAAAATAAAGCAATAGAACAAAGGCAGCAGCTGCCAACAGCTTTACAATTAATTGCATGTGATAAACAGTTGGAGGTGCAAAACAAAACAACAAAAACTTGCCAACCTATCTTTCATTATACAAGAGAACCCCCACAGAATTTGGGACTACATGAATATGATTGTAATTGTTTTTGTGGTTGTCATTAATGAACCAACCATACAGTATATTTCTTTGTTTTATCTCAAAGAGGATTCGTACAAACATTCAAAATAAATTGTGCAACCTAGATTTGAACTCCGTGATGTTGTTTTGCATTGCGATATATTTTGTGTGTTGCTGGTCCCAAGCGGCCAAAAGCCCGGATAGAGTATGATCGCATCAAGTTTGCAGCTGGCATAAAATTTTTGATAAATCACTTATAACATGAATTCTGAACCATCATTTCAATCTTACTACAGAAAATCTGGCAGAAGATATGATCTTCGACAGATTGGGGAACAGATCAGGATTTGTGTCGCCAACCCCAACTAGTTAGGATAAGAAATTTTTGTTGTTGTTATGTACATAGTGTAAAGGATCATCCCCGAGTTGAAACCGATCTTAAAGTGATACAAAATGTAATGACTCGGTCCGATCCTGATAAGGATCGGGCAATCCAACTCGGAATCGGCGAGTCGGATCGTCCGAGTTGGGTTTTTTGAGAGAGAAATTTATTGATTTCAGATCGTCTCGTCTTGTCCGATCCCCGAGTTGGATCCAAGATTAAACACTATGGTTATGTACATTCTCAATTCGAGAACTCTATGGACATGACATATCCAAAACTAAAGCTGCTAAACTCATAAAATTCAATTTTTTGAACAGCAAGCACTTTGGACATCCCTGGATTATATTTTTTGAAACATGGTCATTGTAAAAACCAGGTGATCCAAGGCTTGGACCTGGCTGGGTACTTAGGCACCTGCTCACTTCAAAATTCAAATGATTCAAGAGGAAACAGTATCCCTAATTAAACATGCTGTTTATTGATTGGTTAAATCGATAAAGATGAAGACCAAATTCCTTATTAGTTACTAATAGTATTTAGACTTTATGCATTTCAAGTAAAAATTATAAGTGAAAAAGAATTAAGTAGTGGGTTTTTTATTTCTTCAAAAGAGTAATCAGTTATCTAGTCATTGCTGAGTCAGTAAGGGCTCCCTGGATGTTGCATAGTCGACAGCTAGTGACTAAAATTATTTTATTTATTAAATTCATAGAAGTAAAAATACTCAACTACTATTGAAATAAAGATTGAAATTTAAAGCAAAGCATATATTAGACCAAACATGAATACCAACTAAACTTCAATAGCAAAATTGTGTGAATAGCTTACTGCCAAAACAAGAAAAGAAACAGAGAAGAAATGATGTAGCCACTTCTCTTCATGCAGGGGAAATCCATGTGTGCTAACCCTATAAAGTGTTTAGACCCTCAAAATTAAGATTAGAGTGGCTATATAATGTTTTAGCATTCTAATGACGAAATCTAGACGCTACAAGGCAACGGAACTATCAACTGCCTAGGTCCTGAAGCAGGCTCCCAGGATCCCAACTAAGCTTCAAAGCAATGACCTTTTCTTTTTCTTTTCCTTTTTTTATACGAAAAACAAGGAGATGTAACAGTAATAGGAAGAAGAAATAAAGTACAAAAGCTAATAAGCCCCCTAAGCTAGGGAGGCTGACTGACAAAGAGCACGATCAAGTGAATATATAAGAAAATAAAAATATCAACTATAAAATCACAGCAGCTCTAAAGCACGAACTTATCCTGTAAATTTGCTTGACTTCCAATAGCTTGTTAAGTCTGTTTCTGTTAACATTCTTGTTTGTTTTTACAGGTTGATAGATCTTTCCTTTGCTTTCTAAGGGTATGATAGGGAGTCATCTCCATAGTGTAAAGGATCATCCGATCCCCGAGTCGAAGCCGATCCCTTAAGACCCCTAAATGCTTCGACTCGGTCCGATACCGATACAACTCGGGTGATCCGGGCGAGTTGTATTGGTATCGACGAGTTGGATCGTCCGATCCAACCAAAAAAATAAAAAATATTGTTGTCGGACCGGGACGATACCCGATCCGAAACCGAGTTGGATCAGCGATCCAACTAGGGATCGGACCGGGACGATACCCAATCCGAGTCCGAGTTTAAACACCATGGTCATCTCAATCCCTTCTATCCCTCTTTTGTACTGCTTTGTCTATCTCAATATAATTGCTTGTTAATTATCAAAATAAATAAATAAATAAAAACAAAAGAAAAAGCATCATTGCCTCTTGACTAATATATCCTCCAAAGGACTTCCGGTAAACATCACCCCCCAAAACCCCTCCCTCGGCTAGCCTGTTTACAATGCAATTGGTTGATCTTGAAACATGAGTGAATGAGGTATTATTCAACTCATTATCCGAGAATCTCACCAATCTAACAACATGGGCCAGTCTCCAAGAGCATCCCTGGGACTCAAGAGGGCAGGAAATCACCGTAGCAGAGTCGATCTCCACCTCCAGCTATGGGAACCCTAAATCTCTGGCCTCTATCAAACCAGTCAGGGGAGCACTTGTCTTGGTCTCTCTCCTAAATAGGACCCGAGTATGCATGAAGACCTCACCCAAGTGATCGCTGAAGACTCCTTAAATGTCGGAAAACCTTGAGTTGGTAAATGAACATCCATCAAAATTGAGCTTGACAAACCCCCCTCTCCAGGAGGTTTCCAAACCACTACATCACTCTCATTGTAAGTGGAGAAAACTGAGCTAATAAGTATCAACCTAATGATGTTTGTAACTGAAATACCTCTAAATTCTGGAGTGATGAAAACATGGCTATCAAAGTTAGGCCCAATTCAATGGACCATGTCTTCACTCTAACACCCTCAAAAAACCTCTTGTTCCGCTTCCTCCAAATAAACCATAGGATGCATGGAAGAACCCGATACATCATCCTTTCCCTCTTCCCAAGCACAGAACCACCACTAATGTAGTAACAAACAAACAGTGTATGGCATCACCCACTGGATCCCTATTGTCCAAAGGAAAAGACACCAATGAATAAATTGCCAACCAACTCTCCTTCATCCATATACATAATGCAAACCTTAGGAGACTAAGGCATGTACCTCATGCACCTCTGAAACAATAACCTTGGTGTGGCTTGATGAACTGGAATTTTTAGAACTTTGTAACTTAACCTAAAAATAAATAAAAAATTGACACAATTCCCTCCTACTATAAGCATCTGTTCAGCTAAAAACTACATGTAAGCATGTTAATGCCTTCAAAAACTAGGCAACCTCCTGAAAAAGAAGGCCATCGCATAGTTATGATTCGACTAAGCACAGTATATTTAGCCCCAAAGAATGCCTAATTGTCTAGGTGCTCACGTTTGAAAAAACTCCATGATTGTCATGAATTAAATTGCACAAGGTCAATGATGCTTGTAAACAATGATACTAATTCAGTAGGGGAAAAAATAAATAAATAAATAAAGGGGCTCCAGTCCACCCGGCTTGAGGGCCATTACATCATTTAGACTTTTGTAATGCCAGGACTGTATGAATCATAAGTACTTCCATTTGTTACCTTTCTGAACTTATGGTCTATCGTCCTGAAGAGATTAAGTTATATTACCTTTTGGAACTGATTCCACCAAAATTTTCCACAAAGCATTGCACAATGGAAATGGAGATGAATGATTAAAAATGCTATCAAGATATCCCAATGCACCTCCATATTTCCAAAATTAGTGTCCATACTCCTAGTTTCCTAGAGTAATATACTAACAGCATCTCAATGATTGGGCATTAACATCAAGCAAGAATGTCATTATCAGGCCAAGTATCCACATTAAGAACTATAGGATCAGTGGAATATTCAGACCAGAATATAAAATGAAAACGAGAAATAATTACAAACAAGAGGCTTACTCATTTAAGATACATAATTGAAAAATACACACACACACACATCTGTACCAATCTTACCACAAACATGACATAACAGATAACATAGTACAAGAAAATTGCGAAGTACAATATTCCAAACTGATCAAGACTAAGCTTTGCATGCCTAAAGAAATGCATGAAAATCTGAGGAACTGTCTATGTGAAAAGACAAGCACATAGAGTAAGCTCAAAACCGAGAATGAGAAACTGAAAACAGATAATATAGTCAAGGGATGAAAGACAAAATGGAATAAAAGAACAGATAATAAAGTCAAGCAATGAAAGACAAAACGGAATAAAAGGACGAGTTCTTTATCTAACCAAATCACAAATGATTAATTTGAGAACTGGTCACTCCACATAAGTATCATAAAGAGATTATATCAGATAGACGGATTCCATCTCGAAGAAAGCATGAGAATTACCTCCATCCTCTGGGATGTCAGAAGTCCACAATGTGAGGTTGTCCCTCAGAAGCTGCATAATTAAAGTGCTATCTTTGTAAGATTCTTCACTCAAGGTATCCAACTCTGAGATAGCTTCATCAAAAGCTTGCTTCGCAAGGTGGCAGGCCCTGTGATACAACTGAGCATCAGAAACGGCTCCACACCAAGTGGAGGTTAGAAGAAAGAATAGGGGCATCACATAATCAGACTAAACAATATCATTCATACCTTTCAGGTGAGTTCATGATCTCATAATAAAAGACTGAGAAATTCAAAGCCAAGCCCAATCGGATAGGATGCGTAGGAGACAAATCAGTCTCTGCTGTTGTCGAAGCTGTCTGCAAAACAATTTAACAAGACGATAAGCAAAACTAGCACGCCAAATGCTGAATGCATTTCTAGTAAGGGTGTATTGTAGATCACATTGATCACTTATACATGATCTTATATACTCAGCACAACCATGTTAATATTTTAGCTCCAGAAGGCATTCCATATCCATAAATTTGCTAAGCAATCACATCCATAAACCAGTGTCATCAGAACTGAACATTTAGCTAGCTGGAGTTTCACTTTCTATTGTCCGGTGGCAGGCAAATCGTTACAGATAGTTTTGACTGAATAACGACCTGGCTTTTCCATTCCATAGGAAGCAACTAAAACGAAACAGTTTGCAGATCGCACTGGATTAGCCAACTAAGAAAACCGTCAATCAGAACCTTTTCTAGTTGGAGATTTAGTCTGGTTGTAGAAACACTGTAATAAACTATGACAATAAAAACAAAACTAAAATAGAAAACCAAAGAGGAAAAAAATACAGGAGCACCATAATCACCTCACATCAAGGCCTCCTGTTAAAACAATTCAGTTGCTCACCAGCGGTACATGAGTGCATAATGCAAACAACAGATGGGTCAAGCAAAACATAATGCTGAAAGCAAGGGGAAACAAGGAAGACTGGGAAAAGAAACCTTCATGGATCTAAATAGCATAAATAAAAACTAGAAATCATGCATATCACTAGGAGTATACATCTTAAACTAACCAAAGTCACTAACAACTGACACTGCGATACATTACATTCTATTTTTTGTGACTTTTGCATCATATTGATTAGGAAGTCAAGCTTTAGCAAGTGATAAGACAAATATCACTAAATGAATGAATGTGGAACATTTTTTTTTATGGTTAATGAAGATGAATAAAGGTGGAACATGAACAAGCACCATATCCATGAACTAAGCTTTTTTGGCCAAAGTATTGAGGCACGTGCATGATTTGTTGAATGCAGCCAAATTTAGACCATCTTTCTTATTTATCACATGATCCAACATTGAAAACTTGACTTGGCAAATAGACAGTCAGTGAAGTAAGAAGCTTCAAAAACTCATGATGAATCATGGATGTATTTCTCAACAGCTAAAGCATGTAAAGTTATATTAAAGGAAACTAAAATGACTTCAACATTATTATGCAATACATTCAAGTGGAAAAATTCAACCTGTAGATTAGCAAAATTCTCTCTTTAACAGCTTCAGCAAGGACCATCAGTTGCATATTATGCAATCTCCGTCTTAATCAGACATCATTACCTTGAATCTGGTTACCTCAAAATCAACAAAAACCCTATAGAACTTTTAAAGAAATTATTCGCCTAGATATTTTCAAGGAGATTAACCATAGTTATTACAAAAATAATAATAACACCTTATCCCAATTAACTATAGCTAAAAAAAATTAATAATAATAATAATAAAATATAAATATAAATATAAATAACGTATAGGAAAATGCAAAAAAGCATGAGAAACCATACAGTACATGACCAAAGAGGGTTAAAAGCAAAAAAGGTGTTCTATCTGGACATAACAGGCCTGGTCACCTATTGTGAAACTAGCTGTTTTCTGCCAAGTGAAAAGTTGAAGTTAACAAATCCAGAAAATCCAGATCACTCGTGTAACAAGGTATTCATGAGACAGGAGACATGAAAACAGAGTGGGATTGATAGGAAATAAAAGATACTTTTATAGAGCCATCTCAGCTACCACAGAGTGGGATATCCAATCATTTTGTGTCTAAATTGGCTACCATGCCTCAAGGAAAACTTGTATTGTATGCAAGATTATATAATAAAAGAAACTAAGGAGTTGGGAAGGCGAAGAAGTAATACGAAGATTCAAAAAGGGTAAATTTAGATGAGATAGAACGTAAAAAAAATCGATACTAGAACCATTTCTCACTATTACATCTTTTTGCAAGTTACGCATATATGGCAGGGTTTTAGCTGCGACCCTAGAATGGAATATGTTGCTTTAAATTTCAACATAAGTTTGATGTTAGGTGCTTATCTTGAGGCACTGACTATTTGATTGCTTCTTAAACCTAGCTTTTATATGAAGAAATTCAACAAGGATCAAGAATCCTCAGAATATCAATCAGGCAACTAACCTGTCTCTTTTACTAAGAATTAAATAGAATTCATTCCTGGAGAAAAAATGGGATAGCAGCAAAGCATATAACTATACTGCCTCATTCAAAAGATAATTACTTTATTGAATACATAATTAATGGCATATCATCCCACTGCAAGTATTGTTAACAAATAACCTGGTGCACGTACAGTACACACATAAACATCAACGACGAAAGGCGAATTGTAAAACAGCCTTAACTCAACGACGAATTTTTTGAAATAATGCCAAGTAAAATAAAGAGCTAACATTCGAACTGAGTAGGAGATTATAGATTCACATAATAGAATTCATATTATGTGAAGAAAAATGAAAAAATTGTCAGGTAAAAAGATAAACTTTAGGATTCTTCTGATCTATTATATTTATCTAGTCTCCAAAAAACAGAGATCAGACCAGCTAAAATGCCGCTTTAGCATTATTAAAATTCCGGCACTAAAGATAGAAATGTGTAATTTCAGATTACATAAAGAATGATAAGTCCGCTAATACCTCATATGCTTTGAGTGAATGATCAGCCGCTTCTTTCCTCTCATTTCCAGACTTAAACTCTGCAAGATAACGATAATAGTCTCC
>JAUPMG010176173.1:0-10492 GCA_031762675.1 Pachysandra terminalis
TTTTTGTCTTCCAATTTGTTCGTCACTATATGAAACTATATTTTTTTCTCAATCATTCTTCCCCATAATGGAAATGGGAAAATTTATGTAATTATATAATAAGCAAGTGGCTATACAAATTTGTCTACCACTATATGAAGCTATATGAGAGAAAAATCATGTTATTTTTCTTTCAAGTTAAAGTAGTTGCTCTGACAATATATCACAAGTTTGATTAGATTTAAATGTCCTTTGATATGATTAATCATGTTAATTTGATCAATATCTCTGTGATTGCAAAATCTTAGTAAATAATTCTAGGGAATTAGTTGTATAGGTGTCTAGACCTTTAGGTCTAATTACAATGATTATCTAACCTATTTCTTTGGGCTAATGAATTTAAACTATACCCGTGTAAAGTAGGGCGTTGTAAGATTCTAACATCGAGAAAAGAGAAATCATACAGACGTCGATTTTACACATGTCTTAATTCAACGGTGAGTGGTTCAAATGATAACATTACATATTAGAATTTCTTTATCCATCAAAATTCATTTTGGACTTTCTTTGTATGTTACCAATAATGGTTGTGGGCATTTTGCATGGCTTGACGTCAAGGACTCTTGCTTTGATATGGCGGCTAATGTGAGGTACCTTGTTCAGAACGATGCCGTCAAAACGAATATTATAAAACGTATGATTGAAATGGAAGTGGAAGCCTCTAAAAGAGTAACTTCTTTTGGAAGAAAGATTTTGGACAAGTTTGAAAGATTGATGGATGATTGTATATATAACTTTATATAGACGTGTAGCTTTTTTTGTATGGATGTGTATAACTTTAAATGGTTAAAAATGTTCTTATTAAAGAATAGCTTCTTTGGTATGTATAACTTTATATAACACTTCATTCAAACAGGTTATGCAGGAATTTCCTATTTACAAAGCTCTTAAAACAGGAATTCTTCAGAAATTGATAAAAAAAAAAAAAAAAACTGTAATATTGTAACAACTTGCTTCAGAACTTGTTAAAAAAATCACAACTTGTTGTATATTTTAACAAGTTGCTTCAAAAATTGTTAAAAACAATAACTTGTTGTGTATTATAACAATTTCTGGACGTTCCAGCAACATGTTATATTGTTTAACAAGGTTTCATAAATCCTGTTTACATTAAGAACAAATGCATTCAACACAAAAAAAAAAAAAAAAATCCTTCATCTCATGTTTAACACATTCAACAAATTAAGAATAAACAAATTCAACACATTCCACTCATTCAACACAAAAAATCATGTTTAACAAGGGTTCATAAATCCTGTTTACATAATTATGATCTATGACTCCAAAATCTGACATCAGTAAGAGCTCCATAGCAGCAACAACCTCATCAATCATTCATCATGTTCAACTTCTTCCAAGGAAGACCACCACTACCAAGAGTTTTATAGTGATACCCAGGTCGTGGCAATGGCTGTGATGAAGAATGGGAGGCCACTGGGATGATATCTGGATGCTGGACCGGAGAGGATTGTGCCTTCTCAACATGTGCACGTCTTGTTAGTTTAGGTTGTCTCGAAGGAGGAGCAGTACATACCCTAGAATTTTCAGCTATTCGGGCACTCCTACGCACACCGAGTCCATGTCGTATGAGAGGAACAATGGGTGCATCACCCAATAAATCAACATCTACAATATCTGCGTATTTAAGGAGTCCAATAAAGTTAGGAAGGTATAAAAACATTGTCTTTACGAATCAAACTAATTGAAACTGATATATTATATTCAATAACATACCATCACTATGTGATACCTCTGTCGTCCGATGGCTAGAAGCATCCTCAGCCTCCTCCTCACCAGTCACATCATCATCAGCCTCGTCCTCACCATCCACAGCCTCCTCAGGCCTATCATCATCTCCATCATCATCATCATCATCTCCGTTATCATCATCTCCATCGACATCCTCGCCACCATCAACCACAACCTCCTCAGGCCTATCATCATCATCATCATCATCATCATCATCGTCATCATCTCCATAGACATCCTCGTCATCCTCCTCTGAACCATCACCATCACCATCACCATAAAAAAGACACATTAAAAGGTAAAACAAAATGCATAGTTATGTGAATGTAAATGTGCCTTTATCTCCTCCAACATCTACCATCCTCTCATATTCTCCAGTAATGTGGGATTCCGCCTTCGTGCGATAGAAAATATTGCGTACATGTGCATTTTCTTCCACGGATAAGATATCATGTAGGATGGGTCAGGCACTGGAAGTAAACTCCTGCATCAGATGCCACTAATACAAGTAAAAGAAAGGTCGTTAGTACTGATTGATTAATCATAGTTATAAAAAAAATGATAAGTGAACAAATACACTCACCAATCATTATACATCATCATCACCGTAACCTCTAGGCTTATACTCGTTTGGACGCCTACAAGGTATATTTTTTGTCGGTGGCTGGAAGCATAAGCGAGTGGCAAAACGATACCACTCCTCGTAAGGCTGACATGCAGCATGGTCTAACTCGGAGAGAAGAAGGCCATCGACCAAAAGAAGCTCCTTCGTAACTGCCAGCCACTGCTGGACCTCAGTACTGTAGGTCATGGCATAGTCCACCAATAGCCTGGATCGGATTCTCACATCCTCAATGCGACGATTCTGAGGTACGTACTGCACCATACCAAACTGTCTCACCACACGATTCGGCATATGCATCTCCCGGATGTGAAAAAAGAGGAGCCCCACCCTTGCCCTACCCATTAGACATCCAACAAAACCCTTTACTGGTGACGTCAAATGAGACTCGTAGGGAAACCACTCCACCTGTTAAATCATACAAAACGAAATGATAATGATTGTGTTTCTAATAGTTTTGAAGATACATCTATACCAAACTAACTAACATAAAATAAAAATCTTACATCGTTCTCTGAAAGAAGATCAAGCTCATGTCTGAAGGTCAACAAGCTGTTGTGGACCTCGCTCCGTCGAACCTTTCTCCTCCATCGAGGAGCCATAGGAAAAGCCACCTCCTCCTCAGCTGTCTCAGGTCGAAAGCACCTGAACCGCTCATAAAACCATGCCTATGCAAAAACAAAATGCAAAACAATGATTAGAAAAGAGATAAACCTAAGGAAGTACAATACTTTTAAATGAATGTAAACATACTGTAAGAAATCCAATGTAACCACCAATGTTCTTCTGATTGCTCAGGCAACAACTACGTAATTGCCTGTACAGGTAGGCCAGTCCAACGGCACCCCATGTATACTCCCCACCCTCAACTAGGTCCTCTAGTAGGGGAAGGTACATAGTATTAACCATATTCCCAGAAGTCTCTGAGAATATGGTCTAACCAAGAAGGCATAACATGTATGCCCGGGTGTACTGTTGTACCTGTACAACAGTGTGCTCGCTGGTAGAGCACTAAAGTGCTCTCACAACCACCCTATCCGAACATCACAACCATGGAACTGACGCTCCCCTGGTTGAATGCCGAGCAATCTCTCACAGACGTCATCGGCTGGCTCGATCCTACTCACCACCGGTCTGCCCATCACTCGCAAACCTAAGAGAAAGGCAACATCCTCCAGCGTCACCATCATCTCACCGACCGGCAGGTAGAATCCGTTCGTCTCTAGCCTCCATCGCTCTATCGCAGCTATGACCAAGCCACAGTCCACCTGGATGTGGCCAATCCTATGAAGATGGCCAAATCCAGCAACCTTCAGCAAACGTATCTGCTGCCGTGTCAGATGTCACTCCCTCAACGATCTTGTGTGATCATTGGTGTGAATAATATGGTGCTCCTGAAAGGTCAATAAGTATGTGAGTATTAGCAAATATATATATATATATTTTTTTTTTGGTCTCCCAAGGTATCCCCAGGCTTCGCCCAGGACTATTCCTCCGAGGTACTGTCGGGCACCGAAGTGGGGACCTCTCCTAACAAGGTTTTCTGCATCCACAAGGACTCGATACTGAGACCACTTGCTTAAGCGACCCGAGCCCCTTCCACTCGGGCCAATCTCCGTTGGTTAGTAAAGAAATATTAATAACATCATATGTATCAACAAAACCCTGAAACATATTTACCTCTCCCGCCCATATACGCTAAGAAATATGGTTCCTTTGAAGGTGTAACAACGGCCTATCTAGACCGGAGGTAGAAGCCATCCTATATAGAGGACAAAATGATAAAATGATAAAAATATTTAGTTCAGAAACAAACAACATTGCTACAGAAAATTAAAACTGATAAAATAACTTGTCATAAATAATAACAATTTATAGAATCTGAAAAAAAAAAAAAAAAAAAATACAAGCCAAGTAAATAACTTCATAACCTCTTGATAGCCATATCAGCAACCCCATATGCTTATACTAATTGCCTCAAACTTTGACAAGATAAAGGTACTAAAAATCCATTTAACCATTAACTTGGTGGAATAGAAGGTGGTCTATGGCCTTACTAAATAGGAAGACTTGGTCTTCTCCCTATAAAATTCGTGAACAAAGCACTTATTAGGAACCTACTTTCGGAATTCATGGAGAATCCAAAGCTTTGGGGAAAACTATAGGGGCATAGTATGGTTGTTGATGCTAGCAATATAATACAATATTGTTATAAATAGACTAAATTTAAAGGAATATAGAGACCTTAAAATGGGGGATTTAGAAAAAATCTGGTTCATAATCCACAAAACTCAAATCATCTCAAAACATGTCAAAAGTTAGTATTTAAACAAAAAGGGGAGGAACCCATTCAACACAAACCAATTTTGGAGACTATTTAATTAAAAACCGTTAGGAAAAAGGAATGAGAAGAGTAAAAATGAGCTCAAAGGAGAAAAAATGAAACAAGCTTGCCTGCATATATTTCAGAATAATGAAAATCTATCAATATAATAATTAAACACGCACACATAAATCAAATGCTGGAAATTTAAACTAGGGCGAGCTCAAAAAATGGAGGCACATTTAGTACCAAATTGAGAAAGAACATTAAATAAACCCCCCAAAAAATAAAAATAAAATAAGAAAAAATAGAAACAAATTTCACCTGGTTTCAAACTAATACAATGACTTGTTTGAATCCAAACCAACCACCTGTTCTTTCGCAAAATCAACAACCATCCTTTCTTAATCTTATTAGCATCAAACCCTACAACGGACTTTTCACCAGGAGAAAAAATTGTTAGCTAGAAGATTCGACCATGGAAACCCATCTATTAAAAATCACAACTACACTTCATCAAAAACAGTAGAAACGAATCAAGAACAGATACCCACACTAGAACAAAAGAGATCTTCATAAAAATTAGAAAAACCCAAATTCAATAAAAACTAAAAAGAGGCCCTGAAACAATGAGAAGAGACTCCAGATAAACATACCTGGCAGGGGAAAAAGAGCGTTGTCGTTTTTCTCTTTGCAACCCTCCTTCCCCTTTTCAAACCAACTGGGTATGCATACATTTATCCAAAACCTCTAAATGTCCTAGAAAAGAATCTCCAGGAATCGGAGACTTAAAGCAAACCTAATAATCATTTTCAAAAGGGTATTGCAAATTGGAAAGAGAAATTAAATGGGTTGCTCTACATTTCTTATCAACTTGAGAGACTTAGCAATGTCGAGGCCTATACCGACTCACTTAGGTCACAGAGAGAGAGAGAGAGAGAGCGAGAGAGATGAAATGTTGGTTTCCGAAAAAACAAAAGGGAAGAGATGTGAGTTGGACGAAATGGAGAGGAGAAGATGCCGTGCCAGAGGCAAGTCGAATTGCACAGAGCTGCCGCACCGGAAGCTAGTGAAAAGAAGGGGTTTTTAGAGAGAAAGGGGTTAGGTTGGATTCGTTAGGGGAGAGAAAGGGAGAGGGAGGGAAGGGTAGTCTTTTTTTTTTTTGTTAAAACGTTTCGTATGGAGACAATACCACTTTATTGCCAATATTTTTGTATACATGTACTAGACCAGTAAAATTTTTTGGTCAATATATTTTTGGGCAATAATTTGCCCAATTTAGAAAATATTTTTAATCTTCCAAACAAACAAAAAAAAAAAAAAAAAAAAAACATTACAAACCCTTACCCAAAGAGAAAACCTAATAACATAAAAACCCCTGAACCAACTAAATCCAAAGAACCAAACCCCCTTTTATCAAATCAACCCACTAACCCAAATCAGACCCAACTGAACCACTAAACCAAACCCAACCAAACCAAATCAAACCCAACCAAACCCAAATCAACCCGGACCTAACAATTCCCTAAACCCAAACCCCTATACCGAACCAGACCAAACCTAAACCTGAACCTGAACCAAGCCAACCCAAAGGACCCAACCCAAAAACCAAAAATCTGAATCCTTAGGATCTGTTTGATCAAAAATAAGAAAAAGAAAGTACTTAATCTTTGTTTATTGCTACCATCTCTCAAGTCAAGATTCTCCAAGGAGCTCAAACTGAAAGAAGTTGCCACCTACTAGCTGCTACAAGTAATTGTTTTTATCATTTTATGTATTTTATTTATTATTTTCTTTTTACGTATTAAAAACAGTTCTGTATGACCCTTACCTGTTCAAAGAATTTTAGAAAAATATTTACTTAATTAGAAATTAGGCTTAGTTATTAGCTTATGAAAATTAGAATCATGTAATAAATGTCATTGTGCAAATTACAGTTAATTTTCAAACTCTGATAATCTGTTTTTACAGTTTTTAATAATATATGAACTTTGACTTATTTAAAATAGCTAGGATTTGAATTAGGACTTAAAATTTATATAGGATTCTAGAATTCATGTAAATAACTCCCAGTAAATATTTAAACCTTAATAAAATTTCTGAGATGTATTTGTAAAATTAGTTTCATTGATTAGCCCAATTTCACATATTTTTAATCTTGATGTAAAAAATAAATTTAAATTACATAAAAAATTTATTTTGTTGTTAGACTTTTATCTGATATTTCTTAGGGTGTTTTCAGTCTAAAGTGTATTTTTTTCATATTTGTTTTTATAAACATTTTAATAATTCTGCTATGTATATGTAACACTTTAAGATTTTCTTAAGTTGGCCAAATAACTTTGAACCGGTTAAACCGGGAGAGGACGGGTGCCTAACACCTTCCCAACCTCTCAAATAAATCCCCTTACCCAAATCTGGTTAGACCGACCTAATTTCACAATTTCGGTTTAATTTCATAATCAATCAATAAAACCCATGGGTGACCATTAACACCCAAACTCAATGAGTGGTGGCGACTCCAAAATAACTCAATCAACCTAGGGTCCACCCGACCTGGGGGTGATCACAAAACTCATGTTGCATTAATTGTAATGTCACATGTCACCTACGTATTGGATAATACAACACGCTTGGTAACCCAGGGAGCCGTCGTTTTGAAAACCTAGGCAACTTAATTTGAATTTCACATTGTATAAATATAAGAATGGTTTACCTTTCTTCTTACTTACCTTTTCTGTGCTTAGCATTTTTTTTTTCATTGCAAATTTCTTGCTTTCGAATTTTTTCACTTTTTTTTTTCTTGCCATTTGAAATGGGTCCAAAAGATAAAGGCAAAGCTTTGAAGCCAAAGCAGACTATTATAGTTTTTTATCAAAAAGTGTGCTGAAATAGTTGATGAAATTTTCTGGGATTCTTCGAATGATTTTGTACCTCCTGCCAGTGTGGATAGGGAAGATCTATTAGCTCATTTTCCAGAGCAGTCTGATTTTTCTATGAGTATCAATCGTTTTCAACTGATACCTTATTTTAGGATTGCTAGAGGTGATTACCCCTTTACTTCTATTTCTTTCAAATCTCATTTCGGTCTTCCTCCTGGTTGGGGCTCTTGGTGTAGAAACATCATTGCCAATCCTATCTATGTATCAAAGCTCAAGAATGCTGGCATTTTTAACGCCATTCGAGTATCTCTTCAAGAGATTTCTAGGGATAATGATGCTCTTAAAGCTCTTATTCGTAGATGGAATCCCCAAATCCATATATTTGTTACTGCGTTCGGGGAAATAACTCCAACTTTAGAGGATGTGAGAGTTCTCTGCAATCTTCCAATTCTTGGCCAAAGTCATCCTGTCATTATACTTTCTCACAAAGAGCAAGTAATTTATAATGATTTAGTCAATGGTTTGGAGTATTCGAGGACGAAGGCTGTTCTGAAGAAGGCCACTGGTGAAGGCAGTGGTTCCAGACAGACTTTGAATGGTTGGATTCTATTCTTTTGGAGGGAAGAATACTCGAAAAGTAAATCAAACATTCTCACCACAGTTCTTGGCAAAGTAAACTCAAGTAATATCTACTTTGAAGCTTTCCTTGCTGCTTTGCTATCCCATTTGGTTCTGATGGGATACCAACATGATAAGGTTCAAGAGAAGGTTTTTCCTCTTGCAATTCTATTGGCTCAAGGAATTGAAGTTTCCTTAGCTTCGTACTTCCTGGGTAATCTATACGAAAATCTTGATATGATTGTGGAAGATCACGCCAGATCAAGGGATGGTCGAGTGGTTGAGACCGTGGTTGATACTGTCTTTTTGCAGCTTTTCTTATGGGAGCGCTATCCCAACTATGCGCCAGTTCGAATTAGTAAAAGCTCTATAATTCGAGCTGTAGATGGGCCGCATCCTAGAGCTTCTTTCTGGGCACTTCATTCTCCAAACCCAGAAATTTCTCTTATTGATGTTCTGGATAAGGAGCTCAAATTCGAGTATAGGCCTTATACTCAAAGAATCATTGGTGATGATCAACTCGTCTTTGGTTCTAAAGACATTTCGTTGAGTGTTGCTGCATTTGCTCTCCTACCAAAAGAATCTCAAATGTATCTAATTACCATTCATCCTGGCCACGTTCTTGGCATGGTAGAAGGAGATGTCCCCAGCGCTCTTCATTATCATCCTCATCGAGTGATGAGGCAATTTGGATTGGACCAGACTCTTCCTTTCCTGACTTCGACTGTTATTCCACATACTCATGCTGCCGGTCGAAGATATTGTCTTCAAGAGATTTCTGATTGTGATTGGATATTCTTGGATGCTGTTATGGTTACTGCTCTTCGAAAAGGCAAAGTTTCAAAAATTTGGCTTAATTTTTGGCAGCATTTACTCTTGGAGCTTGATGCTTTTAACAAAGTTAAAGCCATACCCACTCATCAGAATATTTTCAAGAAGGATACGAGGTTAAAAACACTTGGTTCAAATTTCATTCCTTCAAAAGATGTAGTGAAGCCTATTCATTATGAATATTATCCTAATTCTTCCATCAAGGTAGAGAATTCGACCCTTATGTTAGTTGTTGAGAATGAATCAAAGGATGAAATAAAACTCTTGATTGCTCCTTCGAATAAAGATCACTCAGTTAGGAGCAAGAAAAAAGATGGTGACACCCCTGTTAAGACACCTAAAGACAAAGGTGTTGCTTCTTCGAAGGTGCCTTCTCCAAGTAAATTTCGAACTTACCTCTCATGTTCTCATGTTTTTCTTAAAGACTTATGATTTATCTTCATTTTTCAGCCACACTCCTAAAAAGGGAAGAACTCACAGCTCCTAGAACAAAACTTCTGTCTAATGCTGAGATGGTTAAGCATCGCTCGAAAAGAAACATTTCAACTTTGGTATTTCCTTCTTTCGAAATCTTTCTCTTCTCTTTTTATTCGTGTTATGCCCTGACACTTAATTAATACACATGAATTTTCTAGACCCATCAAGAAGTTCCTCAAGAGCCTGCAGATAAACGCCATGAAGTTTCTCTCAAGACTCGTCAAGCTAATCTTGCTCGTATTATTGATAAGTTGTGAATTGATAGAGGATTAGCTAAAGTTGTTCTTCCAAACACAAAGAATATGTCTTATGATTCTTTGTTGAATGAACTAGCCATTTATAGGGCTCAACAAGCGGCTGCAAAGGAAATTCCTTCTCTAGAACTTGAAGAACCAGCTCAAGTTAAGGGGCCTGAAGAACAAGCTCAAATTGAAGAGCAAGTTTCAAATATAGAGGAAGAAATAAAGGAAGGTGAAGATGAAGAAATATTTGATTCGGGAGAAGAAGAAGATGAGGATAAAGGAGAAGAAGAAAGTGGGGAAGAAGAAATGGAGGAAGGGGAAGGAAATGAAGAATTCGAAGAGGAGTTAGAGGAGGAATTATTTCCAGTATTTTCTCCAATAGCCCCCTTTTTCTTCTCCAATTGTATCTTCTCATCAATAAGTCATTTCAAATGTTCTTCCTTCTTTCAAAGTAGAAGTTTCTATAGCTGATGGTCCCATTATTGAGACTTCAACAGCTGAAACACTTGATCCTGTTGCTTCTCCTTCTTCGAAAATATATGTATTTGGGAAATCTGCTGTTGAGGATTCCGTCATAAATTTGAATATCCAAGCTTCAACTGTTGATATTTCAAGTATTGATACATCAAGTATCCTTGTTGTTTCTCCCATAAAGGATAAGATTCCTCTTTCGTTAGTTCTAAAGAATGTTTTAGCTTCTTGTAAGTCT
>JAUPMG010176184.1:0-10491 GCA_031762675.1 Pachysandra terminalis
GAAGTTCATTACGATGATACCCAATAGCCGAATCATATGTATGATTTAATTATGACAACCTCATGTAGACAGCATCTTATATTGGAATATTTGACCTAATCACACATGGTGGTTTTACGTGTTAGGTGCACAACATATAGGAATTCATATGATGGTTATACCTCATGCACGTATAAACATTGAGATTCGACCTCATGCATCTCATTCCATTTAGTTATCTTGTTGTTAAGTATGAACTAGGGTATTTGGACTAGTATGTTTTCTAGGATAGTCTTATACATTCATGAGGTATCTCTCTTACTGGCTAGTGTAGCTCACGCTTTATAAGCGACCCACATTTCATGTACATTAGAGGAAGATCATGATGACGCCCGGATGAAGATGTAGCAGCATTTCCCATGTATTGATGTAATGTAATATTTAGTATGGTTTCTTATCTAAATTTCCCATTGTATAAACGTTTTATTTAGATTTCACTTTAAGCTTTGGACTTGTAATATAATTATCTATCCTTCAGTTGCTTACTGTAAGTAATTAAATGTAGGTTTTACTTTATTAACTCTCCTTTGTATAAATTTCAATATACATATCTTTACGACGCTGGTAGTAATTTTCCTATAGACATTAGTTTTCTTTAGGATATATATTTAGGTTTTTTTACCTAAATTAATAGCTGGAATTGATTTGGAAATACTAGACTAATGTAATTTCCACTGCTTGTATGTTAAATATATATATCGGATATTATTTAAGAACTTTAATTTCTTATAATCTGCATCTTAATTAATATCCCGTTTATATTTAGCCCCTTTTTGGTTAGATATCGCTTGCCACTCCCGGACTTTTGTTTAGGGTGAAGGTTGTGAATTCAAATTCGGGACTTCTGAGGAGGTTTCCGGTTTGGGTCGTGACATCGACGCTCCGAAAGGTGCGCCGAAGGAGGGTTCAGCGGCCTCGGCGAACCCACTTGTGGTTCGGCGGACTTTCTAGGGGCTTGCCATTTTTGGGGAAACCTTCGACGACCTGTTCGGCGCTCCAAAGGGTGTTTTCGGCGAGCCCTTCAGAGTGTTCATACTTGGCGGCCATTTAGGCGTGCTGAGGGGTCACCCTGCTCCCAGAAAAGGTTTCGGTGACATGTTCGGCAAGCCTAAGGGTGCGCCGAATGGTCTAAATAGGTCAGAATCTGGGGATTTTTAAGGGTTTTCTACACTAAAGTACTTCTCACCCTATGGCATTCAACATATCTCATTCTACAAGCCAAAATCATACAAAACAACACACTAGCATATTCAAAACAAATCTATTTTTAAAACACATGTTCTAAGCATACTTTAGACATTCATTTGTTTAGAAACCAAGAAGTAAACTAGCTATATCCTAGAATCGATACTTACCTAAAGCAATCCAAGCAAATTCCAACCCTTCTTCTTCTCTAAGCTCATTCTCTTCTCCAAGCCAAATTTTCCAACAACATGAGAAGCTTGTCTCGCAAGCTTCCCATGCAAGAAATCCTCCTTTCTCTCTCCCTTGCCACATGTCACACATCCAACCCTTCTACTTTTTAAACTCTTATCCCATCCATTGGTTCCTAACTACCCAATCTCAAGCCTTCCTTTTCTAACCTCTCAAATCCAACCCTTAATTCTATTTTACTAAACTAATACCCTTACTTCCACAACCACATGTACTCACAACAATGCCATTACTTATTTACCACAATGCCATTTGTGTATATTTAGGGAAACCACTACACTTTTACACTATGTTCATAAGAAAAAAATAATAATTTCACATATTATATTATGCCAATGCATCTTGTTTTATATAGAATGATAAAAATAGGGTTTTGTTTTCCTTTTGACGGATCGGGTTGTTACATGTACAATGGTGTAATAATCCTAAGTAATCAATATGAATGTTTAACACATGGTATATATATCTCATGGCATTCAATTAGAGCATAATGTATGGTCAAATATATATAATTACAAATCAACTCAATTAATCATCAATTCATATCATATAATCATGTAAATCAATAAAATTTATAACAATTAATCAGGCATTTAATACATAGAATCAAACGTATTAACCAACAAATATAGGGTTGTCAGGTAGGCTAACCGGCACACCAGTTGACCACCGGCAGCCTAGGCAGGGTCTTAAATTCTATTTCACAGGGTAATTAGTCCTACCGATAGGCTAACCAATACACCGGTTGGCCACTGGTAAGCTAGGCAGCAAGTCCAAAACATCCAACACATACAATTATAGCCACCGGTTGGCCACCGGCAAGCTAAGTAGAACCAAACAACACACATGTGATGTCCGGCAGGCTAACCGGTACACCGGTTGGTCTATCGGGTACCACATAGGTGACCCGGTAGACTAATCGGCACACCAGTAGTCTGCCAGTTTGCCCAAAAAATAGCAAGTAGCATGATTATCATAATTAGAGTTCGTTTTAGCAAAAACATCCTTCTAATACATATTTTAAAATCAAAATCCAAATCTAACCCAATAAAAATACTACTCAAAACTACAACTTACCTTGGCTAGGATGATCATGAATTAAAATCTGAAGTTTCAATGAAAGTAATTTGTTCTCGTGTTTGAATTCAATGTGCTATTTCACATTCAATGAATATGGCATCTCACCTAAATCCAAATCCAAATAAAGGATAATCAAATTATTTACCTTGCTGTTCTTCGTCGGATCTTCTTCCTCCTTAGCTCAGTTCAGTTCTGAACTGTTCTTCCTCAACTTCCAGCTCCAGCAATCTTCCAGACACACTCTCTCTCTCTATTAGAATATGATCCACACATCCCCTAGTGTTCTTATATAGATTTTAATGTGTGTCCTAGTTAGTCTAAGAGTTCTTGTTAGTTTAGGATTATGTTTTAATCTATAGCCCTTGGATTAGATTAGTTTATTTACACCTTTTAGATTAAAGTGTTCTAGTTCTAGTGTGAGTTAATCATTGGTGTTATCTAACCTTATCCTAATCAAATTTAATGTCTTTTACTTTTAATCCTAACATTTAGATTAGTCTAATTGTTCCTACGAAATCCTAACCATTGACTTTTAAGTGTTCTAATCATATTAGGAATACTAATAGGTGTTTAGACATTGGTCTAGAGTCCTAGTTCCTTTATAACATAATCTTGAATTATCATGGTTTAATTATCACAAACATTACCTATTTCTTAATCTAATTGGGCTTTAGTTTAGTTGGGCCTTAGTCTTATTGGGCTTTACTTAAGTCCATGTAATTAATTATTAGAGTTAGGTCCTGTTTGGTTAATTCTAGTTTAATCTATTAACCCAGTTTTCTATTTAAGCTGAAATTCTTTATTAATGACTTGTTTATTTACTATAATCCTAATTATATATTATTTTATTAATCACTTTAGGTTAATTGAATTATTACCTTTAGATCTAAGATTTAAAAGTTCCTACAAGATCTTACTATAATAAGCCTGAATACATCATTAAATGTAATAATTAAATGATGAATTCTGCATTTATTGCAAACTTGGACTTAACTGTAAGGTTGAGGGTAGAATTGTAGTGACCCGTGCCCTTAAGTTATAATTAATATTATTTAATTATAATTAAGGAATATAATCTTTCTGGAAGATTAGGATAAACTGTGTCACGACCCAAACTTAAGGTAATTAACATAGAACCCCTTAGATTTGAACCATGACTCTCACCCCAATCGAGATCGGGAGTGGCAGTCAACCAAAGAGCCAAAAGTACAGAAATTTAGTAAAATTTAAAGGAAACTATTTTACTGAAAATAATCAAAATATAACTAAGTTATTACATCCAAAACACTTTAATGAAGTAGCAGCGGAAAGGAAAATAATTACATTCCAAGTTTAAATCAAATCCCTAATCCTATACATCATATCCAATCAAAGAAAGGAAACAATAAATCTAATAGTAAAACTCTTAAGTAGAAATCACTCCATGCTTTCATCAATTCCAGCAAGTTCACAAAAAGGGTATGGCTCATCATGCTCTTCAACTAAACTAACAGGGGTAGCCATCGGTAGGCTGGTCGGTACATCGGCTGGCCATCCGGCAGCCTATGCAAGGGCTGGTTTTCCAAACTTCCTCAAGGGTAGCCACCGGTAGACTGACCGGTACATCGGCTAGCCATCCGGTGGACTAAACAGTAACATATAAACAGAAAAGGGGTATCCGACAGGCTACTAGCACGCCGGTAGGTCTGCTAGATGCCATCTGGGTGAACCGACAGGCTAGCCGGCACACCAGCAGGCCGCCGGTTTGCCCAGAAACAACAATTCATCATAATTTTTGGTTAAATATTGATTTCTAGCAAATTCCTTTAAAAGAGACTAATGTTTAAAATCAATTCCGAACAAAACCAAATCAAAATAATAATGAAACAACCACCTTACCTTGCTTGGATTGATTAAGCTTAGAAAACTTAAGTTCTATGAAAAACAGTTTATGATTTGAGTTTGAATTCGATGTGCTATGTCATATTCAGAGAATATGGCATATCACCCAATCCAAATCAAAAATATAAAGTAATCGAAATTACTTACCTTTCTCGACGCGATGAATCTTCCTCTTCTTCAACCCAGTTTAAGTCTGAACTGTTCTTCCACCACCTTTAGCTCCAGCTATCTTCTCAGATTTTGGTTTAATGATTTGGATGGCCAAGATTATGTTTATATAGCTTTTAATATTGTCTCTTAGTTCTTATAGAGCTAAAGTTAGTTTAGGATTAAGTTTTGGTTTATAGCCATTAGATTAGACTAGTTAAAAACTAGCCTTTAGATTAAAGGTGTTGTAGTTCCAGTGTAAGTTAATGACTAGTCTTTCCTAACCTTATCCTAATTAGATTAGGTTCTTTTACTTTTAATCCTAACATTTAGATTAGTCTAATTAATCGTAACCATTGATTTTAAGTCTTCTAATTATATTAGGAATATTAGTGGTTGTTCTAGCCTTAGTCTAATGTCCTAGTTGTATTATAACTTATCCTTAATTTATTATTATTTAGTTAGCACAAAAATTAGTTATTTAATTAAGCTAATTGGGCTCAAGTCAAGGTTAGCTTTAATCTTATTGGACTTTACTTAAGTCTAACTAATTAATTATTAGAGTTGGGTCTTGTTTGGTCAGTTTTAGTTTAATCTATTAAACCAGTTTTCTATTTCAGCTAAAATGTCATTTGTTCATAACCTTTAGTTTTATTTTATTAATTATCTTAAGTTAATGGAATTATTAGCGTTAAATTATGATTTAAATGTTCCTAAATTATCTTAGCTACACATTATAACTTAAAGAGTTACGATTGTGTGTGAAGCACTTTAGTTTTCCATTGTGCAACCCACCAATCATAAGCAGTCAAAGTCAAAGGTGTAACCAACTTTACTAAAATTTTAAATTACCCCTATATTTCAAATTAATTTTGAATTAATCCCTATAAAAGTTCAGGTTATTACAGACTGTATGTCTAATTAACTAAATTAGTACTTATTTGTAATTACAAAATAAGTTAGGGTCCATTGTGTAATATTAGGATCAATTGGGTCACTGAAGTAATTTAAAAACCTTATGGAAACTAGGGTTTGAAGAGGACGTTCAAAGCTAAGGGGATGGAGGTGCCATTTAATTTAGTCACTAGGGGTAGTTTAGACATTTACTACCTAATTTGAATTAGAGAGAGGGAGATAATGGGTTCACCCACAAACTCACGTATTTTTCTAGAAGAGAGAAAAATGTTGTGTTAGTTGTGATCAAACGAAAGGGAGGAAAAGCTGTGCATAAATCTGATTTTTGAAGAAGGAAAAGTAGAATCGGGTGATCCTTGTTGCTAGAGATCTACCTAAGTCAGATCTAAGGAAACGAGGTAGGTACTTCCGGCATTTCTACAGTATTTATGTTTACGGATCACTCCACTGCAATAGTTATAGGGTTGTTGTATGATCATGAATGTCAAACATATTAGATTAGTGATCTAATGAAAAATAGTGTGAATATGCCATGTTGTTTGTGTGATAATAAACATGCCAGATCTAAATTTCTGTAATTTTGGTGTTCCTTGTGTTCCTATGGATTATGAGTAAATTCTTAGATATAATGTGATTTTACTTGTTTAGATCTATAGAACAAATCAATTGTTAAGTGTTTTATGTTTGGATCACATGAACGAATTTTAGAGATTTAATTATAATTATTAAAACCTTAGAAATTAAATATTCTAGTATAGGCACAAAACCCTAGGTGAAAATGCAAATTTTTTTCTGAATATCTACATTTGGCAGGAGTGTTGGTAGCTACCGAACACCTGCTGAGAACCCAAAAATCAATAGGTTCTCTGGACTGTCTAACGAGGCTCAGTAGCAGTCCCACCGAGAACTTCGGTAGGAGCGTCGACAACTACCGAGGTGCTGCCGAGGCCCAATTGAGGTCAAATTTCAGGGACATGTTCCCTAGTGAGTTGTACACTTACCTATATATTTGGTTTGTGTGCAAAAGATCTAGATTTGGTCGAATTATGAAAACTATATGAGAAGGTCTAAAATTCAGGATAATTGAACTGGTCCGAATTGAATAAGAAGTGATATTAATGTAAAGGTTCCGGATATGATCATAAAACCTCAAAATAGAAGTGTTATAGTTAGAAATGGTCACTTAGGATTTGATTGGCTGAATGGTGCCTTTAGCATCTGATGTTGACTCATGTTTGACTTTGATTGACCTATGTTTGCCTTGTTTTGTTTTGATGAAATCTTGTGTGTTGATTAAGGATACAGTGAGTATTCATGTTGTGAATATTTTCTATGATTGATGATTATAACTTGAATTGTGATCTGGATGGGTGAACTTCCACCGTGGGTGAAGGTCCCCAAAAGGAAAAGTTTGGTAGGGGTGTATTCCACCGTGGGTGCAAGCCCTTAAAATATGATGGCCATAACTGGTGTATTCCACCGTGAGTGCAAGTCTCTTAAGGAATAAGAAATGTGGCTTTCTACTGTGGGTGCAAGTCCCTAAAAGAGCGGGTTACTAGCATAAGGTGTTTTCAGCCGTGGGTGCAAGCCCTTAAACTGTGATGGTCGCAACAGGTGTGTTCTTTCATGGGTTCAAGTCCCTAAAAGAATAGGTTACTATTACAGGTGTGTTCTTCCATGGGTGCAAGTCCCTAAAAGAACTAGTTATAGTTACAAGTGTGTTCTTCCATGGGGCAAGTCCTTAAAAGAAGTGGTCGTATGGCCGTGAATTGGATTGAGCATATGATTGGGCTAGGCCCGGTCATACTTGCATTGCATTGGACTTCATCTCATCTCATAATTGCATCATATACTTGCATTGCATTGCACATGATGAGTGATTGATTGAAATGCATTATCATTGGTAACTTGTGTGGATTGATTGTGATTGGTTACGGGTGTACTTCCACCATGGGTGACAGTCCCTAAAGGAATGTGGATTGAATATTGATTAGTTGCAGGTGAACTTCCACCGTGGGTGAAAGTCCCTAAAGGAATGATAAGTGGATATTGTTATTGGTGACGAGTGTACTTCCACCATGGGTGAAATTCTCTAAAGGAATATTGATTGTGATTGTGTTTGTGATTGATTACGGGTGTACTTCCACCATGGGTTAAAGTCCCTAATGCAATGTTAAGTGAATATTGTTACTTGATTATGGGTGTACTTCACCGTGGGTGAAAGTCCCTAAAAGAATAATGGTTGTGACATGGTGGAACCATGTGATGTTTGTTTGTACACATAGTGAGACTATGTGTACTAAATATGATATTATGATGTGGCTCACTATGTGTATTAAATATGATATTATGATGTGGTTACTTAGTCGTAGCATGGTGGAACCATGTAGTGATTGTTATGTGTATGTTGGTCATAGCATGGTTGAACCATGTGGATATTGTTATGGAACATAGTATGACTGTGTGTTTGCTACAATCCTTGTTTGTTGTCACATGGTGGAACCATGTGAGTACATGTCAGTATGTTAGTTGGAACATGATAAATCCATGTAGAATCTGGTTAAACATGATAGGATCATTTAGGTTGTACTGACATAATGGGACTATGGGAATGGTGAATCATTGACTTGTATGATATGATCTTGTGTGGTATCCATGTGAATTATGAATTCATATGATGTTGTAATATGCATACCAATATGTGAGATATTGTATGAGGATATGTTTAACATACATTTTACTGTGTTATTACAGGATGGTTGAAATGCGTAAATTAATTGTATTATTATGCATGCATAAAAGTAGGTATTATAGTCTCGTTGGATTTCTCTACTGGGCTTTGGCTGATCCTTATCTCTACAGAAGATCGGATTATCTGACCTGGCTGGCTACTGGAGAAAATATTGGATCGAGATACTTTTTATTTTAGAGACTGCTAATTTACTTTTGTTGTTTTCATTACTTTGGTTTGACCCATATGGGCAGAACATGTAATAGGAGTTAAGTTTACTTTATTGTGGGTTATTAGCTCAATGTACTTTTAATTGGGATATGGTTTGGTTTTAAATACTTTAGACTTCCGCTGTTCTATTATTATTTTGACTCGGATTAAACCAGATAAGGGTTGATTGTGTGGCTATTTATCCGTTTCCACATGGTGGATCCGAAGGTTGTTCCCTTGGATTCGTCGAGATCCTATATCTCGGATTTGGGGCTTGACGGAGGTGGAATCAGAGCACTAGGTTTTAAGTTGTTTAGGCTTGAGAAGTCTTTGGGTATGTTGAAAACCTAGGACGAGAACCTAGAAACATGTGAACCTAGGAGCTACATCCTTGTATTGAGTGAAATATACTTCGGTATAGTATGTGAATATAAAGTGGTGTGTTTATGTGCCTACACACTTGTATGTATGTATATACTTATATGTAAATTGGATTTATCACACTATAAACATAGAGACTGGTTATCAAGTATAAATGACTAGAGACTAATCCAGACAGTTGGAGTATGATCCTTCCTTTCTCTTTCAAGTGATAGAACTATTGTAGCTGCAGATACATAAATCCTTGAGCTTTGAATTGATAGTGAATGACCACTTATGGGAAGAGAAATTTTAGTAGGCTACAGTTCTTTGAACTTTGGATGTGAGTGGAACCACTTATAGAAGATGAAACTCAAGGATTAAAAATTTTATACTCTATAAGATTTATTTATAGCTTTGGTTTTGTGTATGATTGATAAGCATACTTATGTAATTCCTTAGAACCACACGAAATTGCTATGATTAGAATGTTGAGTATCTCTTATGAATTATCTGATTGGTGTGAAGTTACATTAAAAAGAAGGCTAAATGTTAATTATATCGTAGAATTTGAGAAATAATTAAATGATTGTTGTAAATAATGAGACTACATCATGAGAACTAAGAAACTTATCAAGTTCATATCCACTTCTGTGAATGGTGAAGAATTCCCATTACCTATGGTGCTAAGTTTAACTATTTGATATGATATGCTTCTTGTGTTTATGACCAGTATACAAGATATGTATAAGTGTAAGAATAATGCTTATGCTAGTTTGTAAACTATATACATAGAAGTATATTAAACTAATGAATCTATATGAGAGTGTTTTAAATTCCATATGGATTGTATGATTTGATATATACTTGTGATTACATAGGAAGTGTTGATTTCTTGTAAAGTGTTCAATGTGGTGTAAGCATATCAATGACATGACTTTTGCTTAAATATGATAGTGTGATTACTTACTATAATCGTTTTAGGTTGAAGATCTAGAGGCTATCAAGTTTAGTGAGGCCTCGGAAGAAACATAGAGACATGTAAACCTAGAAATCGAATGAGATTTTGTAGTGAGTATAATCTAATTGGTTTGCTAAATTTTGTGAATGCCTTGAATTGTGTGTTGAGTGTTTCTTACAATCGTTTGACATTGTGCGATTGTTTTGGAGTGGCGTGCCTTCTATGCTTACATGTGATACGTGTGAATATACTTATGTAGAACTATCAAACCTTAAGCTTAGGGACATGTCGGCATAGGAATTTTTATTTATAAAAATTATAAGCTGATTGTTAGGTACTATGTGTTAACTGCTTGATCTAGAGTATGATTGCATTGATGGATACCTTTATCGATAACGCTGGATAGACAATTTGGAGTAGGAGTACTACTACTTCTGAAAGTTATGGAAGTACATTATAAGGATGAAATTATGATTAGTATATTGGATTATCTTGTCCCTAAAAGACATGATAATCAAAGACATAAAATCGATTGATTAATATAAATATAAATTTTATTATGATTCTAAAACTAATTATTTTCCAGAAATTGGAGACAATCCAGTTGCAAATGCATTGAATCAAATTCCTTGAAAATAAAGAGGAATTAGACATGCATACAAATAAAGGAATAATTAATGAAAACTTAAGTGAATAAAATATTTACTTATTGTAGTGATTAAACTTATATGAT
>JAUPMG010176195.1:0-10490 GCA_031762675.1 Pachysandra terminalis
GAACATGTACCTCCCCCACGGCCAAAGAGGAAAGCAGCTCATCCATACCCACAGAAAGCCTCGAAAAATGGTCAGAACAGTTCAACTTTTCTATTTTTTGATTTCTTAATGTGCATATCTAATATTTCTATGACCCTTGCAGCTCCCATTGTCTCACAAATTACGGGGTCATTTCAATCATCTTCTGCTCTGCTAGAACCAGGATATGTACTCAGGCCTGATTCATCATCTATGCTTAGGAATCCTATAAATAATGCAGCTGTTCCTTCCTGGGCTCAAAATTCTGTGCCACCAGTCAGTGTCTCACATATGGCGAAAGGCTCTACAGGTTTCTACCTGCTTCATCTCGCCAGACCTTACCTTATTTCTTGTTTCTCAATGGTTCTGCATAACTAATACTTTAATCATATGTTGCCAGATGGTATAGGATCTGCAGGGCCTACAGTGACAAATAATTGTTGTAGCAGTAGTACTGAAAGTACTCCAAGGGCACGGCCAATTGGTGAAACAACTGATCAAAAGAATCACAGTGCATCACTGAGAGGTGAAGATCCATTTTATTGCATTACATCCCATTTTAGATAGAATTCTGATGAAACAAGGTGTTGATGCTCAGTTTTAGGTTAAATTCTTAATTATTTTTTCCTACTCTTTATAGCCCCTTTTCATATTAGTTCACGGGATCAATAGGATGTGTATGTGAAGTATCCTTTGAAGTTTGGTTTTTTACTATGAGTTAGCCAAGGTGGGAAGTTTCACACTTCAAGAAGGTTAAGTTCTTCATATGCTAGCAGACTGGGTTATACTGAACTTGCTTGGTTAAAACTGGAAGACCTGAAGGTTCAAAATGAATTAGTACCAGTGTATCACTCTTGAACCTATTGTAAATGAAATTCCTGTGACTTATCTATGCTTTGTACTTCTGTACACGGGCACCACATTATTAATATGCTAGAGGTAAAACTAAGTGAAACTAGGGCTCTCAATGGATCAGGTAAGTATCCAAGTTTGATCTGAATCTGATCAGGTTATGGTGGATCTTTTATTAATTATAGATCCAACTAGGATCCAAATCCAGTAGATTTGATTATAAGGGGTGGAATTTGGACTTGCCTGGATTTGATCTTATAAGGATCAGATTACAAGTACATACATTTTGGACAACTTTTAGGTGGCGTTTGGCATTACTTCTATAAGCACTTATTGCAGCTTGTAGCTTATATAAGTACTTATTAAATTTAAAAACGTGTTTGGTTGGGCTTATGGGTAAGTGTGTATCCATAAGCAGTAGAGGAAGGCTACCCATAAGGAGAAGCTGCTCTCAACAGCTTCTCCCAAGCTCTTAAGCGTTAAGCTATTTCACAACTTTAGTAATATTTTTAAAATACCTATTTTACCCCTAAACTTTCATAAGGACTTAAATAAATGTTATTTTTAAACTTTAATAATATTTTTATAATACCTATTTTACCACCCCTAAACTTTCATAAGCACTTAAATAAATGTTTTTACCAAACGTAATTTGCTTCAAGTAAGCACTTATTGTTGCTGTGGATAAGTGCTCCCATTGAGCCACTTATCCAATAAGTGCTGATCCATAAGCACAAGCCGGGCCAAACGCCACCTTAAAACACTAAGGCCTGAGGTGAGGCATTTCACTTGCCCAAAGTGCAAGGCGTAGGCCTCAAGGCATGAGGTGTAAGCCTCAAGAGCATCCCTTTTCTAGATAAATAATTTTTTTTAAAGTATAAGATGTTTTTATACAAGTACAAAATAAACTAAACTATCAATTGATATTCATGCCATGACACCTAGAAAACTAACAATTAAAGTAGATTGTATAGTACTTATTAAGCAGTGTCAATTCACAGTTAAAACCTTGAATTATCCTTAAAAGGCGCGTTCCCCATGTGAGGCATGCACTGCCTAATGGAATCAAGTATTAAATCATTTTTTCAACATTGAGAGAATTCTTCAGCTTTCTCTAATGAAGCTTATGCCTTACGTGGCCTCAGGCATATGCCTCATTTGAGGTATATGCTACATATTTGTACACTACAAGGCGCAAGGCACACTCCTCATGAGCAAGATGCACCTCAAAGTTGCGCTTGGGCAGTTTTGTAACGCCTTGCCTTGAGGCATACCTCGAGGTGTATGCGTCAAAAACACATTATTTATGTACTCTCTTGGTTGATTGGTTGGTTGGTTGGTTGGAAATTCAAGTCTCCCTAATGTTTTAATTTTGAATTTTTTGCCTTACGATTGCCATCATCTCATTGTGATGATTAATTTCATTTTATAATTTATACATATATTTATTGATGCCAATGTCTGTGCCTTTAAGGTCGATTTTCCTGATTATTCAAATTTCTCTTTTTACTCTCTGCTCTTTTTTCCCCAACATGCTGTTTTTCCCCATTTTCCTCATGTTATTTGTGATTTTTCACCATCTGAAAATTCACATTCTTGTACTCTTATTTCCATGTGTAAATGTGCTTTCTCTTTGCAGTTGTACCGGATTTTGCTCAAGTTTACAGCTTCATTGGCAGTGTATTTGACCCAAACACAAGCGGTCACTTACAAAAATTAAAGAAGATGGATCCGATTGATGTTGAAACGGTATGTCCTTTTGCAAACCTTTTGTACTTTTATTGTTCTAGGTGTGACTCCACTTATGGGTTAAATAGTGAATCATGCTCACTAACATACATTTTCTTAGCCTTTGGTGTATATACCAAGATCTAACTGAGTATTATTCTTCAATGGTGTGGTATGATCTCATGTTGATAATGGCATTATTATTCACAGCATAGTAGACCGGTTGTCCTTTAGTTCTATTTTCTTTTTCGATGCTTGTTCCAGTATATAATCATTACATCAATTATGATACGATTACTTGGAGGCACAGGGAAAACAATCGAGATTTTCAATTGTCTTAGTCTAACAAATAATTTACATGTTAGTTTGCAAAGGAATCAATGCACAAGCATTCATCTGAGTGAAGTTATTTTTACCATTTTTGCTTGTGCTTGAAGTATGCTCCTATTGTCACAATTTGTGTTGTCATTAAAAAGTTGAGCTGCTTTTATTTTCTTCTCTATTTCAAAGGTTGTATACTCTTACTTCCTTATGGCTTGACATAATACTTCCATATGCTTAAGGAACTTCGAGGTTCAGCTGGAAATCATGCTTCGTAATAATGTTACATATGTCATTTAAACTTGCAACAACAACAATGTTAATGGCAACAATAATACCTTATCCCAACTAGGTGGGGCTGGCAGCATGAATCCTGTTCTGTCATTTGAACTTGTTAAAAATCATATCTTCAGCCAGATTATGTGCTTCAAATCTTTTAAGTCCTTTTCGAGTTTCACTTGGCCCTTTTAGAGCCTTCAACTGGCACAAACTCTCACCTTCTTGTAGTTGCACATCTTCTCGTAGGTTCCACCATAGAAGATCTTGTAGGCGCACATCTTCCTTCCGTTGTGCTTCCATCTTAATCGACTTTCCTTCATATGCTTTCTGTTGGGCCACTCCTAGATGCATTCTAATGCATTTGTTTCCTCTTATCTTGTTTAGTCATTCATCCATTTCAACATCCTTATATATATGTGTGTGTGTGTGTGTGCGCGCCCGCGTGTGTGCGTGTGTATTGTTGGCTATAGAAACACAACTAAAAGTAAGAAACTAAAGAGAAATGCTTTATAAATTGTAAGTTGTAACATGTCAAAATTGAGAATACGCAAAAAAAAAAAAAAAAAGTTGGTGCATATACTTGCAACCTAATACATTAAGCTGTAAAATAAATAAAAAATAAAAGTCCATGTGCTTTAGACCTGCATCAAAATCATCAAAGATCATCATTATTAGTATCAATATATCAAATTGATCTTCTTCCAATTCCTTGCCATTCTCATTAGTATTGTCAATATTTGCTTCCTTAATATATGTGTATAACTTTAGTTCATACTTGTGGACTTCTGGATACATTTAAAACATGTATCATTTCTATTATAAACTTAGAATTGTAACACAAAATAAATTATAAATTTACAAGTAACATAAGACAATAAAATGAACCTATGTTACATGGACTCAGGTGTAGGTGTCGGGTATGGGTATGTTTCTAGGTGTCAAGCTCATTCTCTCCTCATATCATAGGACATAGGGACTTGGTCCGTATACTATGTATTTTAAACTTATTTATGCTAAGTGGTACCATACTACCAATCCATAATATCATATTTTATTTATTTTAAACTTGATAATTAAGTATAGAATGAAGATAAAAAAAATTTGGCATTTGTTTAGAACAGAGGAAACATCTGTTAAAGAAAAACTAGACACGGTTATGAAGGGGTTATATGCACCTAGATGGCTTACATCTGACATCATTTCCATTGCCAGCCTAAGCTATAATGGAACTACAAGGGGTTAATCTCACCTAGGGGACACCTCTACACTTTTCATTGTAAAGAAAATTTTGTTGAAAAGTAAAAAATGAAAGCATATACACAGGAGACATGAAATGAAACCTTACTCTACTGGCATTATACATCAATCCAATAAAATGAGAAAAGCACACATAGACAAGATATTTTTTATTCGTGCAAATAATTTTACTTCTTAAGCTGTAATGGTTTATGAATTTGGTTTTTCAGTCTTTGGTTAGATTAGCCAGACATGTTAAGCCATACTTCTGTACACTGATTTAGAGGTAGATATGTACTGTTGGTTTGTTGGTAATTGGTGCATCAATCAATGTTTGCTTCAGAAAGACTTAGTGTAATTAATGCTGCTTCTTGTTTGACAACGAGTGTTGAAGCAGTAGCGGATGTAATACTGCATTCTCTTGGTACTTGTTCAGGTGTTGCTGCTGATGAGAAACCTCTCTGTCAATTTATCAAGCCCTGATTTTGAGGATCATGTAAGTTACTTCTTTTCATTTAAGATCAACTTAATATTTTTTTTTTTTTGATAACTTGGGTGTCCGGGCCATAGGCCTGACTAATCCCAAGTAGGAGGCTTGCGCAGCAACCCACCGCCACGACCTCCCACTTAAATCTGAACCTGCTCAGCTGGGGAATCGAACTTGAGACCTTGCGCCTAACCCACACAATCCCCTATTCGCCCTTACCAACTGAGCAACCCGGGGTGGGTTAAGATCAACTTAATATTATTTTCATGATATTATGTGTTTCATTTAAGTGTCAATGTTGCATCTGACAACACTATCGCATGAACTGAAAAAGAAGTGCATCGACATAGCATTTATTGTAATAGCTGAAGGTAGTCTTGTTGAAGTTGAATGAGATTATCTGTATTGCAAGGAGCGGGATTTTGAATTTTATTGGAGTTCACATTGTATGAGAAAGATCCACCCTTCTCTTAGAAAAAGAGATACATATTACGATCTGAAAAATATAGTTACTTAAAGTATGCTGACATTCTGCATTGCCCTTGGATGACGCCATATTGACATCTACTGAACACAAAATAGCAACATGATAGGGTACCAGACTGCTGCTAGGCATATTTGATAAAGAGAAGAAACTTTTGGATTCAAGTTAAGGAGCATTTTGCTAAATTAAAGCCTCAATTTTTCAAACCAATAAAAAAAAAATTATTTTCATCAGTGATTGACTTAATTTGGTCCTCCTCTTTATCTTTTTCCTTGCAGAAGTGTTCTTACTTATTATTTATTTATTTAATTTTTTTTTTTGCTCGATAACAAGTGTTCTTACTTATTGTGAGGTATTCCTCTATTATTAACGAAATCTTTTTGAAGCTCTACATAACATTAGCATATCAACTTGAATTGTCAATTGTGGTGCTTTCTTATGTACAAAAGTATCAATTATATAGTAATCCTTACAAAACTATATAACCTCTTTTAATAACATTGGTCTGGTGGTCGCAAGTCCATCTGATGGTTGCTTGCAAGTTATTAGATGCTTTCCTCAGTATTACATCTTGAAACTGCAAGATATGATGGTATTGTTTCATCTATGAATTTGGTGGTTTATTATTATCTTTCCCCCCTGAATTGCTCTAGACTCTTTCAGTTCTCATTACACCGTTTTCTTGTTTGTTTGTAGCAAGTAAACTAAACCCTATGATTACTAACCTTCCATGGCTATGTTACATGGACATGCCCATCAGCCTGCCGAATCCCGTGTCCATACATGTGGACACGGATTCGGACACTGACACGGCATGGACAATAGGAGTGGCAATGGGCCGGGTGACCTACCTGGCCCGATCAACTCGGCCTTATGTTTGGACGGGCTTGGGCAAGGGTTTGTAGCCCGTAGGGCCATTCCTGGCTGAAATTTAAGGCCAGATTGCTTTTTGGGGCTGGGCATGGGTTTATGTTCGATTAGCCTGGCTCAGCCTGAGGATGTGAACACCGACTAATATAAACTTTCACTTAAACTCAACATCATCTGTTGTTGTAGCTTAGTGGTGAGAGTTCCATGCTGTGGCTGTGGAGACCTGAGTTCGAATCCCAGCAGCCACACATTAGTAATAATTTTGCCCCACTAATAAATAATAACACAGCTCACACCATGGGCACGCTCGGGCTTGGCAAATGGTATTATGGGCGGGCTTGGGCAAACATTATTAAGCCCGAAGCTCGGGCCGGGCCAGGCTTGGGCCAACATAATTCCACTCATGTATAGATTAGGGTCCGGCCCGAGCCCGAACTAGCCCAGCCTGTTGCCACCTGTAATGGACATACTTATGCCGTGTCCATGGAAGAAGAAGAAGAAGGAAGAAGGAAAAGATTTGAGGGTTTAATTTAATAAAATTTAAATATATAGCCGTGTCCTCGAATCCTATTTTTTATGGTTTGCCGAATCCGACACCTCATACCCGTGTAGGACTCCCAACACATACCCATACCTATGCAACATAGTTCCATGGCTTTTAATCGACTGGAATGGTGGTGAAGGATATATGCCTGGTTGTGATCAATTTTTTTTTTTTTTGGGTTATCTTTCTTTAGATAATGACCTCATTTTGTGGGTTCTTGATAAGAAAACTTGCACTTGATGTCCATGAGTAGAAATTGAGCACGATTAAACCTTTACAGATGAATATAGATGGAGTGAAATATCATATCGGTTGAATAAGATGACCTTCAATTCTGTTGTAGTAAGAGATGAAAAAAACCCTTGTATTTTTTTCAATTTATACTGCCTTCATTCCTGTTGTAGCAGGCTGGATTTAGGAAAGATGCACTGGTGCTTGTGCCCCTAACATCTATCTTTATTCTTTAAGCTTCCTTGCCTGGCATAGTGAAGGTTGTTGTTCCTCTCGGACCATGGCCTTCTTCTTAAACCTCTATTTGGCACTATGAAAATGCTTTCAACACTCAAAAGGCTAATCCATTTTCTTTCCTTATGAGTTCCAGTGTTGATAAGAAAACTATTTCTATGTGTTCCTATGGAATGAAGTGAATACACTACACCTTGGTTTGTATGGATGATATGATTCCATTGAGACAGCCAGTTCTTATCTATGCTTGATTTTCATCTCCTTTTTGCTTTTGTGCACAATCCTTTTGTGACGATTTCTTGTGATTTTGAGACTAAAATTGAACACATAATCATCTCTTATCTGAAGTTGATGGACGAGTTGGGGCCATAAAATCACTTCTTAGCTGCGAGATTTACTCACGCATAGGTCCAACTTTGCTAAACAAACTTTTCATGTCAAGACCTTGTGTTTAGTAGCTGTAACTACCTACCTGCCTGTTTGTGGTGTCTGTGTCATAGTGTTTAAACTCGGTATCATATCGGGGATCGTCCAGGTCCGATACCGAGTTGGATTGGCGATTGAATTCTGGATTGGCAGATCCAAAACATGGCCCAAATTAAAAAAAAAAAAAAAAAAAAAAAAAAATTCAGAAATCTTTGAGGGGTGTCGGACGATCCATATTGTATGGATCGTCCGATCTGACTCATCCGAAAGTCAGAATTTTTAACAATTTAGGGGTCGGCTTGGGATCGTGACTCCTCCCGAGTTGTATTGGCGTATCCAACTCGGGATTGGCCGATACTTTACACTATGGTCTGTGTTACGTGTACAAGTCCTTTTCCTCTCGAGTGTTAGAAAAATATCTTGCCATAAAGACAAGGCTCCTAGAGTTTTCCTGACATGTGGTACAATATTTTCAAATTGTTGCAGAGAAGGTTGCTTTCATCCTATGATGTGGACTGCGAGAAGGCTAGGTCTGGTTGTGCAAACAACACTGTCCATGCTGCAGTCTAAGCTTGCTCCTCCATTTCAGTAGGATGATAGTAAGTGCATAAAAATAGTATCTTTTTTGTTTTTGGCATGATAATCATGCTTTCGTTTCTTTTTCATTTCTTCTTCGCGATCCATTTCTGAACTTATAAGCGGTTAATGCTCCATGACAGAGGGGAATGATCAAGGAGCTTCTTCTTGAGCTGCACACTTTGTTGAACTCTTCGCCATTTTCATGTTTTGCATGCGCGTGTATGTATATAAAACAAAATGCTTTGTAATTTAGAAGCTTGATGCTGTATCCAAGATGTTGCCCAGAGGTTATCCTTTACAGAGCTTGGTGTTTGCATCTTTTGAGTTTTGACTGTACAATAGTTTATGAGGGTTGTGTTGAGTTTTGACACAAGGTAAGCATGCTTGATAGAAACCCAGACTTGTCAATTATAAACTACTGTACTGTACAATAGTTTATGCGGTTAGATTTTGTCTACATCAAGTTCATTTTCTTTCTCTGCCATTTCGGTTGAACTATTGTTGTGCGGTTTGTTATGGTGCTAACAAAATACTCTCCAAGGTGCTCTACTTGACTCGGCTTGTGCTTTTGGACAAGTACTCATTGGATAAGTGCCTTAATAGGAGCACGTATCTATTGCATTAATAAGTTGCTCGGTTTGAAAAAAAAATGTGTTTGGTAATACGGGTAACTTAAATACCTTAGAAGGATAATCTTATAAAAATTATCTTAAAATTGAAGGATAAAAATGTTATTTTGAAAAGCCTTAGTAAGGTTATAAGTGTCATTTTTCAAGCATTACTCATGTTTAGAAGTCACTTTCCGAATAACTGGTAAGGAGAAGTTGTTGTGAGCAGTGGTAAGAAGTAAGTTCTCTATTGTTTAGGAACTTACCTCAATCGTTGCCAAACGCAATTGTTGACTTTAAAATATACTTTAATAAGCTATAAGTTCAAATAAGCAGTGTCAAATGCAGCCTAAACTAAACTCATTCATCAGTGGGTGAAGTGTGATGACAATATTGCTTAAACCCAATAAATCACAAAGGTATTTACCAAATGGCATAATCGACACACTTAAAACTAAATCGAAAAAATATTAAAAATTTATGGGCTCATTGATAAATAAATATAGCAAAACTTGGATTATATAGGTTAAAATATTATATAGAAGGCTAATCCAAAGGATCTCCTAAAGTGGATGTTATGGATTGGCCAGATCATATATCTCCATGGGATAAAAATAGTCTTTGTCATAACAGTCGATGACTGCTGTTGCGACGGTGCACAAAATCTTTCGCCAATATAATTTTCAAATAACATATATAAAAGGGCATTAGTTTGTCAATAAAAAGAGTTAATTGACATACAAATGTAACTGTAGGGATTTTTGAATAATTAGTTATTCGTAAGGGGTTTTAAGATATTATCCGAAAAATAAAGTAGACGCCTCGAGCGGCGAGCCGCAATATCAGATGGTTTTCTACTTTTGTTTGACTGACCGAGTTTACGGGACTACCCGGCGCAAATTAGATCGAACTCCCTTTCACTGCGCCGTTCACCGCCGAGATGACAGTCTCTACAGTGCACAAATATTCGTCGATCTGACCCTTCAATCTCTGCAAAAGCCAACACCGGAATAGTTTGAATTAAAAAAAGTTCCTAAAGTATAATCTTTAAAAAATAAATAATAAGTTACTGATTCGATGAATTCAGGTTTGGCTCATCACAGATAGAACCAAATCGAAGATCAGCCACTGTGATTCGCTGTTCTTCTCCTTGGGAGTCCATTTCCTCTGCGACGTGAAATGCGACCATTCTCTGCGAGTGGACAGCACGTGCACTTGGTTTAAACGAGATTGCTTTTCGTTAACAGCTGATTTAACAGGACAAAAAACAAAAAACAAAACAAAACTCAAAAAAAAAAACGATTCAGGACTTTCATTTTGAGGAAAAAATTTACATTTTCCCTCCCAAAACTCTCTCTTCGAGAAGAACCTAGCGAGAGACGACGGAATCGTTTCGAGCTGAAGTCGTTGTTGGAGACTGAATGAAGAGGAACCGGTCGGAGCTTGAGAAATTTTGGTTCTTGGCTTGGGAAATTTTGATCGGAGCTTAATTTGGATTCGAGCTCAAATCCTCAAATGGGTATCCTTTAAACGTTGTTTCTCTTCAAGATGGTAAGGTCTCATTCGCTTTATAGTTGTCTGTATTCTTTTATG
>JAUPMG010176226.1:0-10490 GCA_031762675.1 Pachysandra terminalis
ATACGAACTGATTTATAACCTAGAATGTTTTCGATCCTTTTCCGCTGTTATTTCCTTTTATCATTTACTCACTTAATGTTTATTAATTTGAGAAGAATGATGCAATGTTGACCGTCGTTCTCCCGTTGTGGAAACGAAGGTCATGTCTCTTGTCTCCATTGGATCGGTCCGGTCCAAGTTGTGGTTTCGGGACGTGACAAGAATGCAATTCAAGAGACTGTAAATGGGAAGTGGTTGAGGAAATACTTTTATTAATGAATAAATTTTGTTTTCATAAAAGAATTCAATCTTTACAATACAAGTACATTACAAAGCAAAGGAAAATGAAACTATTGCTCTCCAGATAGTTGGGATTTGGTGATGCCTTCAAAGGCTCCCTTTAGCAGTCCAAACTGTGAAGCTCTATGAACTGGACTTGCCTTCATCAGAGTTGTTTGTGCCTCCATAAGCTTGGCTTGCTCCTTAGACATGGCACGCACTGCTTCTTCTCGATCACTTCGACAGTACACAAGCTCCTCGGCAACAGCTTTCATTAATTATTTAAGCTCCTCAGCTTTTCCTTCCAAATCCTTCACATCTGTTACACACTTATTGTAGATCTGCTACAATTTGTTCACCTCCTCCGTCTCCACTGAAACAATAGTTTCAAGTTCCTTGACTTTGCTAAATTTCTACACCTTGGCTTTCAACTGCTCCAGCCAGTTTTCCAACCAATCCAGTTGGAAGTTCATCTCCTTCAAACGGGAAATTGTCTTCTCCCAGTCATCCAAGTCTTCAGTAGATATGTTGATCAAACTCTTGCGGCTCATGACTTCGAGAAGTCTGCACAGCTCTCTGTATCCAAAGTTTCTGAATTTTTGGTTTGGTAGAGCTGTCTTCGACAGCTGGTCTCTGTAGGTCGCCCTGATCAAATCCATCCAATATTTTCTCTCTGTTTCTTCGAGATTTTCCATTCGATCAGGGGACAACTCCCTCCTCTTCTGGATGGCTGGAATGGCGAAATTCTCCCTCTTGCGCTTCATTCCAGAAGATGATGCCACTATAGAAGTTGGAGCCGTGGCTTCAGTAGCAAGAACTTTAGGAAGCATTTGAACTTGAGAAGGTGCTGCAGGGGGAGAAGACAGGGGGTTCAAACTCTACTTCCTCCAGAGGGTTGACTTCCTGTGTTTCTTCAACTCTTGGCCTCGTAGAATCATCAGCAACAACTGTTGGCTCTGAAACTGGAGCAGTAGGTGCGGGAGGAGCCACTCCTTTACTCTGTATAGTAGTGGTCTCCTTTGAAATGGATGGAGGTTCAGGAACCTCATCCTCTTTATTTTGAGCAGCGGCTCCGACTTCTCTATCTACAAGAACTGCTACTGCTTCATTATTACCCACTATCCCTTCTCTAATAATTGAAGGAACAATGGAAGTAATCTCATCCTCTTCATCTGCAAAGATTACAAGTGTTAGACAACAATTTACAAAAGATGGCATTCGAAGAAGAATTCAAAGAAGCAAGTCAAAGGAGATACTTACATTAGACACAGTATATACCGTTGATCGCAACGATCTCTTTTTTAGAGGTCCCTGGGAATACCTTTCTCTCTTCTATTCTGACAGTGGCACTGCCATAAGTCATGGTTGGGGGGAGCAGGAGGGCTCCTGCTCACCCCAGGCATTTCCCTCTCTTGTGCCCCTCCCATGGGAGCTTTGCCAAGATCCCTCTGTGGCAAGGTGGAAGGGAATATATGAGGTACTCTACCCCCCAACTCTTCCTTCCTCCGCGGGAGCTACATCAGAATGAAAATGAGTCGGTCAAAGGAAAGCAGTTTAGCAATTGAATCAGAGAAGAGAACTACTTGCTACTTACTAGAGGAAGAGCCCTCGAAGAGTGTGGGCGGGGGGGGAGGATTCTCGAACTCCCAACTTCAGTAGCCTCCTGACGAGGTGGACTCCTACTGATTGGAATTTGAATTCAAGACCCTCCGGGAGGAGAAGGGACCCTGCTAGCAGGAGTCCCGGGTGCTGGTCCCTCCCTTGAGGTCCCAGCAAACACCCGGGAGTTCTGCCTCACAAGCTCCTTTGGAGGAGACAAGAATGAAGATTCACTGATCTCCAACCCTTCCCCCATTCCTCCAGCTAACATCTGCAAAAAAATCAAGCAAAAACATAATCAAAAAACAAATACAAAGGAAATCAAGACAGAAGGAAAAGTTACAGGAACGGTTGTATACCTTCACGCTATGGGAAACAGTGGCTTTTACCCTGATGCGTTGCTCCTTCGGAGGAGGACTCAGCATTGCCTTACTTGAAGGGGTCCTTTTGGCAGGACCCGCTCGAAGAGGATTAGCCCTGGAGGTAGACGGACCCTTGGGAAAGGAGGGAGCCTTGGAACTCTTGCACTCCTAGCCCTCCTTTGGACTAGGAGGCCTCCAAGTAGGATATGGTCCTCCTCCTCTTTTTCTTCTCCTCCTTCTTGCAATTCGGGCAGGCTGGCAGGAGCCTTGTCATAGCCCTCAGCAATTCCCCCCCCCCACGCCCCGCCCCCCCTTTCCTCCCATTATAGATATCCAAGATCAGGAGATGCCCTGGGGTCTCACGGGTTTTCAGATGGCCATCCCCTATTTGGAGAGGGTGGTTCTTCTATGCCTTCTTCAGTCTCTGCTCCTTAGCTCCACCGAAGTCAGCCTTTAACTTCACAGCATCACTCTTGCTGTGTAGGGCCTTGTACCAGTATTGTAGCCACCAAGGAGAAACCCTGTCATTTCTCTCTTGGGCAGCAGGAGTGGCCGTCCAATTGCCAAACAGCCCCATATAGTTGTGTGCCTAGGAGAATCTTTGTCCCACACTCTCCATGTCAACTGCCGTAGTCTGCACAGATTCAATGTTGCGAGGGGGAGCGATCTGATCCATCCCAAATTGCCGGAGCACACATTGAGGGTTTTAAGTTGAGTAGCTGCTTCTATACTCCCGTGCAAAGCTCAGCAGGTACCCAGGGTGAACAATCACCAAGAAGGCTCTCTCCTCCGGTATCAAGTTGAGCCAGTCAGTGGTTTTCCTTGGGAATTTTCCCTCAACCAACACTCCATGGGGCTACAGCAGTCTGTTCCCTCCGCTGTGGTAAGGGCGGAATTTGAATTCCACCTCTACGTCAAACACTGCAGACAGCTTGACGTTACGCTTTGGAGGCAGCCCGGACCAGACCAGGCCTCGTGAGGTAGAATCCAAATCCATGGTGGTGAGTTTTCCTCCACCATTGAGAAGTCGAGAGGGGCGTACTTGGGGTACCTTTCCCACAGAAAGAGTTGCAGGAAATTGGCGTCCACCAGAGTCTCCACCAATCTCTCCCCGTGACTTCGTGCCATGTCTTCACACAATAGATCCAGGTGCTCATACTGTGATCCTAGGAACAATGGTGCAAGGGGAATTCAAATTCCCCTTGTGATCGTCACGGCCAAAGGAAATACTCAGTCTACGACTTTATCCACCCGGTATCCTTCGAGGATGAACCTTGCCAGCCAGAAAGCAATGAAGCCCGCCAAGTGGACTGGGTTGTCCAGGCCTTCGCCCCAGCATCTCTTGATTGAGACGCTATTCGCCTTGGGAGTCTCCTCCTCGTTCCAGAAGTACCGCACCCATCCATTGAATGAGTACTTCAAACTGACGCCGACGCCTTTTCCCTTGAATCTGGACTTCTTCAAGGTCTTCTTCGAACATGTCTTCAGCATGTCCAAGGCGAGCTCCTCCTCTTCATTCAGGGTTATCTTCCCTAGATTCTTATCTCCTAGGATTGGAAGGTACGGAGCATTGCTACATCTTCCAAAGTGATGTGGAGAGGGTGGTCCTTCGGGTCCCATCGAAGGACAAATGCTTCAACACCTCGTAATCTTTGTGGAAGTCCCCCACAGAGACCGGATGGCCTCCAGCACTCTGGCAGCATCTAGGATCCTCCGGTGGTCATTATTCTCTAATATATGGGCCACCCACTCTAGCCAGCTTGGAGGAAGGTAGAAGCAGGACCAGAATCCTATCTCTGATAGAGGATAGTCTTTCCTCTCGCAGAGGAACACTGGCGCCTGGCTCAGACGTGGGAACCCAACATTGGTCCACACCATTTCCTCATAAGGGCAGAGCAAGACCTCTCCACGCGGAACAACATCGCAAGATTTCTAACTCTTCACCTCCTCCTAGAATGGGTCTGTGGAGACTTCCAACTTAGTATCCGTCTTCTTGTTTGTAGTACCCCTCTTGGAAGCCATTGCAGTAGTTGGAAAAAGAAGGAAGAGAGCATGAAAGCATGAGAAATCTTGAAACTCAGAAAGCTCAAGAAAGTTCAAAATCTCAAGTTGCAGGGACCTTTCTTCTTCAAAGAGCTCCTAATTTATAGAGGAATGGCGGTTTCTCTATAGAATTTGAAAAGGTACTTTTGGCGGTTCGCATGATCCCAAGGAAAAAATCATTGCGTCTACAACGCATTTAAAATGCACTTCTTCGTAGGTCGCGCATTTAATGCCCACCATGCTCAATGTACAATCTCATGCTTTCCTTTCTAGCGTAGGAAATCAGAGACATGGGGGCTATTGGTAATCAGGCGGTTTAATTAATCCCACTAAACACATGGCCCTATCTCCAGCTTGAGGGTACACGTTTATTGAGTATGGCCGCATACACTAAATCATTCAATAAAGCTGTTACCTGCTGTACAGCCGTCTCTCACGTGCCAGCTATCAACACCCGCTGCACGTTGATTAGACCGTTTGGTAAAAAGGTGATATTTGAAACGGCTTAAAGATATCTGACCGTCCTTATCATCAAAAGGGAAACCTTCTTGGAGAAGCAAAATTTTTGAATTCCAGCTTGTGGGGAACGCCACATGTCCCAAACATAACAAACACGGGCTAACTTCCTTTTGAATGACCAAAGGAATAGTGATTTTTACATTCCTTCTGAAGGACCTTATTCCTCTCGAATGACAGATACAGGGGTATGCTACCCCTAATGAACTATTCAAACATATGGAACTTCAAATAAAATCTCGAAGTCACTTCTAGTCATTCTCAAGAAGAGACTTCGAGTGATTTTATTGCTATACCTTTATATTTCAAAAGTAATTCGCTCGAAGAAAGATACTCATGGGAATTTTTTACGCCTTCTAACTCAGAAGTCACTTTTGGATCATATCCATAGACTTCGAAAGACTATTTATCATATTTTGCCTTGAAAGGATCACGAAGTAGGCACATTTCCTCCTGCCAAGGCGAATTCAAAGGCTAACCACTTCCAGATGGTGAACTCGAAGGAGGTATAATTCCTCCTGGTAAAGTGAACTGGAGGCGAACCACCCTGAGATGGTTAATTGTCAAAGATTAGTCATCCTCAAAAGACTAAGGGCCTGTCACCCTAAAAAAGACTAAGGGTTTTGTTCCTTCCGAAGGACAAAAATTGGGTTTACCCCCTCGAATGTACTCTTATATGCATCTGAATTACAAAGTAAGACTCGAAGTCACTCTGATTCATCTTTAGGAATTGACTTCAAGTTATATTTTGGAAACTTTTTTACTTCTAAAATCAAATCCCTAGTGGATGGAGCTTCAGAAGTCGAATTTACGTCATCTCCAGAAGTATTTTCTGAAGATAGGTTTTCTACGGACTTTCAGAGACTTCTTCTCGCTTTATTTCAAAGAAACTCACAAGAGAACATATTTACTTCTGATCTCTTTAAAGTCGAAGGCACTCGAATTGGTTATTGTAGCTATAAACCTTAAAGGATTCCAAGGTAAACTCTTCCTTACAGGTGCTACTGATCATGAAAACGAGTTCCCTGCTGAGAAACTCAACTTTGAGTTCCCTATATAGGGAATTCAAGAATATACTGGTCACCTTGTGAGTATACAATTGCTTTTGGCTTCCTTCGAAGGAAAATAGCCGCCAAAGGGAGTTCCCTCGATGTATACAGAATCTAGAAAGGTATTTATGACATTGAAGTGACTCATTTGCAGTTGATTGAGACAGATTCCTCAGAATGGATAGTACGTGATAAAACCTCGGCTACTTATAATATCTGTTGTATAACTTATCTAAATGGGGTTTGTCTTATCTGAAATGGCGGCAAGAATGGTGACGTTGTTTTTAGATTTTTATTGCATGTAGCACGTATCATTTGATGCGTGTTCCTCAAGATCTAAAGCAATCTTTCACAGAGCAAGTTTTGAAATATTTGAATGACTCATCTCTCTTTCTGGAAATGACTTAGGCATGTTGAAAAACACGTGGCATCTAGGATATGTTTAATGCATAGGGATATTTTAAAGCTCCTCTCTGGACATTTGACTAATTGACATTTGTCCTAATTTAATTGGCTAAATTCCCTATAAATAGCAGAACGTATCCTCCATCAAAGGGATCGGAAGAATGTCTGAAATTCAAGAGGTAAAAGACAATAGTGAGTAAAGGCTCTGAGAGAGAAATGGGATAGTCAGTCATAAACGTCTATTCTCTACATGTTATTTATGTCATTTGAATTCTTGAGGTTTTTTCACTCTAAGATATGCATTCAAACTGACTTTTAGTTATTGCAATATCCTTTTTTCCCCCTTATCTCTTCTCTTTGTCTTATTCACAGGTGACGTTTGAGAATGAAAGCTCTTGGCAGAACAGTTGCGCGATGGTTTAGGCTGTCTTGAGACAATCTCGCCCTACCTATTTCTCTAGAAGAGTATTTGTATTGGTTCTTATGTATTAGCTGCCATTTCATTCTAATATATTTATCTTTTACAAAACCTGTCATCACCAATATAAAAAAAACCAATCAAGAATTGAAAGACCTAACCTCACATTACAATATCTATAACATAATTTCATAACCCCATTTTCAAATTAATACAGACTTCGCATAAGAACATATATAAATTACTTCAACCACAATATAAAAACCATATATTTATAAAAACACAAAAAAAAAAAAAAAAAAAAATTAATAAAGAACAAAAGATTATTAAAAAAAAAAGGAAGAGTAAAGTATAAACTCTCCACATAATAATCAATCTATCAAACCCTAGGAACAAGCTAAACCTCCATTAGAAACTCCTTATCTTTCTCCAAAATCTCCATAGCTTCAGCTTCCAAACTGACCTCCACATCAATGCTTCCTCCTCCTCCTTTCCCCTGATACAGATACACCATTCCATCAAATCTGTTGTTAGATCCACTCCTCACACACTCCGGCTTCCCCAATCCGAAATCCACCTCGTAAACCCTAAACCTCGGCGAACTCCCGACGGCCACACAATTAATTCCGGCGTCTTTATACTGAAACAACTTCGGCGCCTTCTCCCACTCGCTGTTCCGAGCATCAATCGCCTTCGAATCGTGCAATTCAATCGCTTTCTGTATCATCGATGCAGCGAATTCCGGCGGGTTCGCCAACAAGATTCCGCTTGCCGTCACCTTGAAAATGGCCTGAATTAAGTTGCCGAAGTAGCTCTCCGACATCGGCGGGGAAATCCTTTTCCGGCAATCGGCGAAGACGGTGTAGACCGTGAAGTCCTCCGGCTTGAGTTGGCGTGCGGCGGTCACAGCACGCCATACGTGCGCGGACAGGGATTGGAACGTTGTGAAGGGGTTGGAGCCGTTCGATATGTTTGCGTTGACGTTTGACTTGATCTTGGAAATGGTTGGCCCGGAGAATCGGAAGATCTTTTCTCTGAGGTTAGGGGCCGAGGCGTTTTGACCGTCCGATGCGATCATTTTTTCGAAGTCAGCCGTTGATGTTGGGATGTCGAGCTTCACGCGGGTGTTTCTTGCCTTGGTGCGGTCGTGGAAAGGTGGGACCGAGATGGTGGTGGACCCACGACAGATCTCGGCCCAGGAACTCAAGAAATGCCACGTAGAGTGTCCATCTAGGATTGCGTGGTTGAACGCGCACCCTATCGCCACCCCGTCTCTTAGTTTTGTAAACTGCGCACAATAGCAACAAACTACAGTTAGTTCAGCAGGTCTTCAGTGTGGGGCCATTAAAAGTCAACCAGATCGTTTAATGATTACGAGTCAACTTCAGCTCCTCGATCAACGAGGTGGATTCAGGTGGATTGTTATCCAATGGTGGTTGTTTATCGGTTGCTGAGTCCGGCTTCGAGATCGGGAAATGATGACGTAGCGGTGGCGCCACCGCTTCATCCTCGGCGTTGTAAGAGGTAAAAAAAAATTGCTATTTTTCTTAATTCTCTAATTATCAAAGTTTTGGACTATCAAAATTCATAACTAATAAAAAATGTAAAAACCTAAAAAATTAATTTGAAGAAAAACAAAAAATAAAACTAAAAAAAGATTGTTAATATGGATCGAAGAAATTAAAAATAAAATCAATAATTTAAAGAAAAAAATAGGTGTAACAATTAGTTAAAATAGAATTTTATCTTAAGTTGTTGTGGCAAATAATATTACTTAGTAGGTCCCACAAAATTAAAGCTAGTCACTGTACCATATATATATATATATATATATATATATATGGTACTTGGTCCTTCATACCCTTCAGCTCAAATATTCCAAAATCAAACTGTATTGAACTGTATCAGTATTACTATTTACAAGCAATAAAAAAAAAAAAGGAATAAAGCCCTTGACCAATAAAACGGGAGAGAATAAAAAGTCAACAGGAAATATTTCTCAAATCCCACTTTCCTAGAAATTAAAAATTAAAATTTGAAGTAGAGAAATTTACACGACTCCATTTAAGGACAAGTGTTCTCATGTCTTTGAGACATTGGTAGGACATCCTTTCAAAAGAAGTGTAGAGATCAGTGGAGAGGGCCAGGGTTCGATTTTGTGTCTCTCCTATATAAGAGAGTAGTTGAGTGACTATCAGCACGGACATAAAATTAAAAATAGGTCATGAAGATTTCATGACTCCATTTGCGTGAATCATTTTCAAAAAAGGAAAATTTTCCATTATAAGCCAAATAACCCAACTAAAAAATGGGAAAAAAAGTAAAAGAAAAGAAAAAAACTCACCAGCTAAGTATGACACTAGATAGAGATTGGTAATGGAGATTTCCAAAAAAAAAGCACAACCCACTTGAAGTCGGGGGGGTGATCAAGGAGAAAACCTATTCATTTATAGCCCTCCTCATAAATTAGATCAGGCCCTCTTAAAGGGTGACAGCCCAATTCATAAAGACACCTCTTTAATACGCTGTGCACTTCCTTCTCTGTTTCTTCAACAATTCAAACTTCACACACAAAATCTTGACCCATTTACAACCCTAAAATGTTCTAAAACCATAACAAATTATGCTTAATTGTAGCAAAACATAGCCATGCAACTACATTTAGCTATAGAATCAGAATGTATGTATACCTGAATGGCCAAGAGTGGCCGGTGAAGTCCCTCCAAGTTCAAGATTCCAGTGTACGGCACGATCTCCTTTAAAACGGCCGGGGCGTCATCGTCCGCTAGCTCCTCCACTTTGATGTCCCCGGTCACCGCTTCCACCACCTCTACTCCACCATAATCATCATCACACTCAACCTTTATCACCCCTTCTTCATTCCTTCCCAATCTCCCCACAAGGGGGTAAAACTCCTCCAAGACTGTCTCTAGTCCTTCCTTCATTTTCCCCACCATTTCATCAAAATCAACCCCTTTGTATAGTAATAACTTTTGGTTGTAGAAGAAGGTGAGAAAGGGAAAATCAAAAGTGACTAAAGGGTATTCCTTTCTACCCAGTTTCTTGCTAGGGAAGACAATGGTCTTGCTAATGAGCTTCACCTTCCCCATGATCTCCTCCTTATGACCATTTTCAGTTGCCATAGTTGAGATGATTATAAGAGACTTTCACTTCACAAAAGTCGAAAAGAGAATATAACAAGACAAGTGTATCTGAATTGGAGACGGGAAGTAAGGGTGCATGGGTACTTATAGTAGAGTTCATATGATATGGTTGGGAGGGTGCATTTATGGATTTCATGGGAGCGGTTGTGGCCCATTTAATATTTCTTTCTTTCTTTCTTTTTTTTTTCATTTACTTGTAATTTTTTTAATATGGGGCGGTATGGGAATGGGATGGGAGTGAAGTGAAGATGTAATCTCCACTAAAATGTCTTAGGTACCAAGGTTTAAAGGCTCGGGATTGAGCACCGACGGTACCGTCCAGTACAAAAAGATGGACCGGCTATGTAAATTTAAAATTTAAAATTTTGGACCGGTCAGTCCAGCAGTACCGGTGGCCCGATTTGTGGTATCAGTTGTTGAACCGGTGTTAACAATTGTCGGACAGATCATATAGGTCACCAGATCAATGGTATCGGGCGGGACTAGTCAGTATCGGGTCAGTCCAGATCAATGGTGGTCTAGACCGTCCAATTCACAAATTTGAAAAACAAAACAAAAAAATACTAGACCGGCCGATCATCGGACCGGTTATATTAACCGTGTTAATTTAATTTAACATTTTAGATTTATTTTGATATTTGGATAAATCAAAATAAGTCATTCAGTTGGATTTAAA
>JAUPMG010176237.1:0-10490 GCA_031762675.1 Pachysandra terminalis
CCAGAAATCACCCGTTCCTGCCATGAAAGCAGCTTGAGAGAGATTAAAACAGGAAGGCGAACGACCCCAAATGCGTTGAATTTCGCATGATTGAGTCTGTTTCATGTTTTCTTCTCTATTACAGTACTGGTAAGAGAGGCTATGATGGAACACGTGGAGTAATAGTCGTTGATCTAGGAATGGATCCAATGGTTGAAAACTGGATGCGACTGTAACGCCTGAGCTTCATCTCGGATAAAAGTTGGAAGGAGAGAGATATTAGTGGGTTCGTTCAGTAAGCTAGCAGTAATTAATCCTTTTTTCAAAATAGAAAAAAATAAGGTGCAAATAGAAAGTTTTAATTTATTAATCTTAATTATAATTATAATTAGGGCTGCCATCGAGCCACTCGGCTCAGGCTCGAGCTCCTCTCATATGAGCGAGCTTGAGCTCTATAATTAGGCTCGCAAGTTACGCCTGAGCCTGAAAAAAAGCTCACTATCTTAGCATGCTTGACCCGAGCTTGGGTAGATTCGGCTCGGTTAAAGCTCAACTCAATTTGTATATGACATTCTGTGTTTATATTCCTTTATCTTATAATATGTATTAATATTAAATACACTTGTTAACATATTATATTACATATGATAATAATTATCAATTATAATATTAATGCATTTGTACTAATTTAAATCTTTTTATGTGTTGAGCTTTTTTATAAGTCGAACTTTTTACGAACTAAGCTTTTACAAGCTAGGCTTCTTTTACAGCCCTAATTAGAAGGGAGAGAGAAAGAAAGAGAGAGTTTAGGGAGAATTTAAAGATGACCAGCCATGTTTTTCATGGCTGGTCGCTTGATCTTTGATTGCGCTAGCAACATAACCGCCATTTAATTCTCATTAATCATCATTTATTTTGGTCTTACCAGATGATTAATTTTCCTTTTCTTTTTTTTCCAGAGCAGCAGTTGATCTAGTAGTGGGAATGGGCCGGGTGACCCGCCCAGGTTGATCAGGCTCAATGTTTGGGCGGGTTTGGGCAAGTAAGACTAAGCTGAGCCAGAATATGAGTCCGGTTGTTTTTTCGGTTCGGGTTTGTTATGTTATGTTAGCCAGACCCGACCCGTGGATATGAACACAGTAATATAAAGTTTTCACTTAAATTTAATATTATCTCTCGTTGTAGCTTAGTGGTGAGAGTTTTATGTTGTGGTTGTGGGGACCTTGGTTCGGGCTTTGCAAATGATGCTATGAGGGGAGTTGGGCAAGCATTATTAATCGTAAAGCTCGGGTCGGGCCGGGCTTGGACTAACATAACTATACTTATATATAGATTATGACCGGCACAAATCCAATCTAGCCCGCCCCGTTGCCACCCCTAGTCGATCCTCTGCGCTAGTTCTTTATGCTGTCCGTGTTAAGGAGAGTATAAAGGGCACGGATCGGGATCCTCTATGGTGTACACCACAGGGATCTCTTATGGTGTAGAGACAGCCCGAGGGGCAAAATGGTATTTTCATCTTTTGAATTTGGATACGAGAAACAAAAATACCATTTTACCCCTGAGGTGTCTACACCACAGGAGGACCCCTATGGTGTACACCTGAGGATCACATACCCTTTCCAAGGGTGTTTTGTCCTTGCATGATTATATATAGATGTGTCTTTTCTGTGATTTTGTAGAATTCTTGTACTGATAAAAAACCCTAAATACCCTCAGAGAGATATGTCGTGGTCCTCTTATCTGCTAAGCACAGTAACAGACTCACAGTGCACCCGGGTGGGGGCAGAGATGGATTTTCAGGTTGACCAATGAAACTTAACCGTTGATCTATGGGGAGTTTTATGTCATTTAAGGCTACAATATTGGGCCTATTCACTTCAGTTCATATTGGGCCTCAGAGCCCAATAACTTCGCAGCAAGTCGAGCTCAATTTCATCTCGGCCCATATGGATTTCTTAATTTTGGAGAATCTGCAACAATTAACATTTCTTTCCAATAAATATTTAATAAGTTCTCCAACTCTCCCTGTGTTTTAACTTGATTTTAATTTTTTTTTTCTTAAAAGAAAAAACTTGATTTAAGTTTCCCGTACATTCACGTCTCCCCAAAAAAAGTTTCACGTATAGTCCTTTGCTCTCAGTCTTACTCAAGGCCTGTTGTTGGCATAGCTTTTTACAAATAGAAGGGCTTCAATGTCAAGGATTTTGTTAAAAAGGACTTTGAATTAAAGATAGGTAAAAAATTATATTTGGTGAGAAAGAATATATAAAAAGATTTTTATGTATATAATTTTAAAATTGATAGATAAATTTGTCCTTTTTTAAAGAATGTGTAATAAAAATGGGCGGATAATTTTATAATTTTAAAAATTTCGTTTAAATTTAGAGTACCACTGAGTGCTTCTAACAAATTCAATTTTTAGAAGCAAGTCCAGCTTCACCAAAACGGACTCTTCTTAGAGAAACGGGGCCAATCATTCTAGATAATAATTCACAAATGTTTGGTCTGTCTCGTGGTGTGGGAAGTTGGTAGAACATCCTCTCTGAAAAGGTTGGGTTCAGGTGAGGTGGGTCTTTGGATCGAATCTATGTTTCCCGTATGGGAGATTGGTTGAGATATCATGAGTTGGATTGGAGATTAATATTTTTTCTTTTAAAATCTCTATCTTTTTTAAGAGAAAAATTACGAGCCCAAAGAAACTTTTTTTAACTTATTTTCTTTATCTACGTCTTTGTCCTTTTTAAAAAAAAAGTGATTTCTCTATCATTTTCTATACTCTCAAAATCCAAAGATACAACAAACACGACCTAAAAAGTGCAAAATTGGATGCTCCTTTTAGGTTTAAAAAGAGAAAATTCAAATGACAAAACTCGAAAGAAGGTGTGGACGGATTGATATTTTTCATTTTCCATCACAACTGCTTCTCTTTTCCTCGGAGCATTAGGCGCCGTTGCTGTAGGAGGAGGTGCTGGAGGTATCGTCGTTTGGACGGCTAAGAGGGTAACATATGTCCTCGGATCCAGTATTCCACACGAAATTAGCGTAATTTGCCGCATGGTAAGGGTTGCCCGGGTCGGCAGCTATTGCCTCCAAGTACGCATCCTCCGCCGCCTCAAGGTCCTTCCGCACCACCCACAAGAAGGTCGCGTATCGACTCAACGCCTCCGCATCCACTGGCTCCACCACTATCGCTCGCCGGAAGTATTCCTCTGCTCTGTTTAGCCACCACAACCCAAACACTTTTCATCACCGCTCACTCTTAAAATAAAACTTCAAATACAGAAGAGAGCTTTAATAATTCATAACAAAACAATTGAGTTGACTCGGGGTTACTACCCCAAATTAGGGGTGCTAACTGGGTCGGATTAATCCCAACTTAAGCCGATCCAGCCCGACTTTAGTTCGGTTGGAATTGGATTTTATATCACTTTGGATCGGTTTTGGGTTAAAAAAAAATCAATCCGAAATAATTTGGTATGATAGGGCTTCGGGGAATCCAACCCAACCCAAAACCCAAACCGAATTAACCTAATTAATAATACAAATATTATATATATATATTAAAAGTAGGTAAATTTTAGAATTAAAGGGTTTATAAAAACCCTTTGTAACTTTTTGCTATTTCTAAATAAGCTCCTTTTAGTTGAATGTGTTGGGTAAATTGGATTTGATTTTTAAGTATTTTCGCATTGTTCAGATTGATTTAAGTTCAAATATATGACTTAGGAGTGGCAACTGGCGAGGCGAGGCTAGACTGGGTTAAAGTTGAGCCATACTCTAAATATAAGAGAACTTTTGTTGATCTGACCTGATCCGAGCTTTAGGCTTAACAATGTTTGCCCAAACCCGCCCATTGTATCATCTGCCAAGCCCGCCCAAACGTAGTAAAAGTATTTTTTTTAGTATTACTATTTTGTTGCGCTATTAAGAATTGAAATGCGAACTTCCCATCACTAAACCACAGCCATAGGATTATGATGGGCTTAGTAAAATTTATATATTACTTATTATCAGTTTTCACATCCTCGGGCCGAGCTAGACTAGACTAAGCGAGGCTAATCTATTTTAAATCCAAAACGAACCCGAAAAAGTAACAGGGCCTAAATTTTCAGTCCAGCCCTACGCGCTACTAAGCCTTGCCCAAGCTCGTCAAAATATAAGGTGGTGGCTCATCCAACCCAATGCCACCCCTAATATGAGTCAAGCTGTGATTGTGCTTATCAACCCGAGTTAAACCTAAATCAACTCGAAATAACAATTTGGATTGGGTTTAGGGTTAAAAAATAAAATGGTTTCGGTGTTTGAGTTTCATAGCTCAGGTTTCAAATTGGGTTGAGATAGATTTGGGTCGACCTTCAAGGCGGTTGGTTCAGGATTGAGTTGAAGTCAACCCAATCCAAACCGAACCGAGTCGCATCCTACCCTAAATTACGAACAACTCAGTAAATCAAGCAACAAAATAAATATACAAAAAATAATCGATTCTTACCTGTTATGGTCATGGGCGACGACGTAGAGGAACTGGGCAAAATTGGAGAGTAACGTAGAATTATTGGGCTCTTGGGACAAGCCCATCTCGTAAAGAAGCTCTAATCTAAGGCAATCGGTCCGGTCATCCGGTTCGACCACCACACTAATTGGCGACACAAAGTGCTGCATCGTCTCGTGGTCAAGAGCTTCGTCCCTCAACTCCGCTTGCAATCTCGAACTTTCCTCCACAATCGAATTCCATAGTTTCATCTCTTCCTCCGATTCTTCTCCGGCTCCGGTTTCTCGCGCCGTCGCCGGCGTCCTACTTGGTTGACTCAAAGAAGAACCGTCTGCCCCATTGGCAACCGGCCGGATCTTACCACCGCCGCCGATGTTCCCACCCATAGACGAAACCGAAAAAGCCTTAATCGCCGGAGAATCGAACTTCAACAATCGCTGCTGAATCTGATCACTTTCAGTCTCGATTGTCACAGAAGAACAAGAATTTTCTGGGTGAGTTGCAGCAATTGCAATGTTGTGTGTCATGGAATAGACTGAGAAATTGGCAAGAAGGATCATGACGGAGACCATTAGGGTTGGGGTTTGTGAGAAAACCTGTTGAAAAAGCCAGACGAAAGACGCGTGAATCTCTCTCTGAACTCGGGATAGAATCCCCTGTGAATCTTCGTAGAACGAGATTCCGTGCATCTTCAACGTATAGCTTTGGATTTCCCTAACAATGAAAACCATTGAAGAGAATGCCTTGTTGATAGAACAGTAAACAGATTCTCCTGCTTCTTTCAAACCCTCCTGCAATCGTAATTTCCTTTTTATGATTCGTATGGAAAGAGGGAGATCGACGCTGTTTACTTTTAATTCAATATTCTCCCGAATTAACTCATCTTGCTCCGGCCATTCCAAAGGATCGTGCCGGATTCTGAGCCACGGCGAGTCCACGTGATCGAGCTCGTCTTCTCCGTAATCAAATAAGACATTGTTATTGCTTCTGCTTCTGATTTTGCAGACAGAATCTTCAGAAAAATGGGATTTTAGCGCCAATTTTTGAATTTGCTTGGAGAAATCTTCGTTGAAGAAACCATCTAAGCTGGCAATGCAAGCTTTCTTACGAGCTTTTACGCTGGATTTTAAATTCTCACAATATAGATTCCTCAAAAGTTTAGTTGATGTTCTTGTTCGAAACTGAACGGATTGGTGTGTCCGATGAACGAATTCGCTTCTGATTGATCCTTTTGACCAAGGATTCGACCAATGCAAGTAGGTCCAAGCAACCTTTCCTCCCATACTCGCAAAAAACCGGAAGGAAAGAGAGAAAGACTTCAAGCTAGGGTTTGGTCTCTGAACGAAACTCTCCCACTTTTAATCCTAATCGGATCCTAAGAACGTTGCGAGCTTGCTTTACTTCAATTAACAAAAAAAAAAACCTGCAAATCCAAAAGAAACAGAATCAAAGCACACTTCCCCCAGAAACATTTCCTTCGAAATCTCTCCATTCTCTTGTCCAACATGAAACCATAGACCGACAGATCTTTCCTACCAAAAAGAGGAAGAAAAAGAAATCAAAGGTCTCTGACCTTTCGATATCGATCAGATCTGCAACCACATCTCTTCTTCCTCCACCAATAAAACAGTTATGAGAATCCCAGCTACTTCTTCCACTAATCCCTTAAAACTCGGATCGTCCAAAAAAAAAGCAACTGGAGAGATTTGCAAGGTACAAGGAGCTTCGAAATTTACAGCAGCAACCTCGACCGGCCCCCGACAACTTTCCGGCACCGGAACTACGACAAAAGATCTGAGAGTGATTTGGCCTCAGCTGCGGATCTTAAACACATCGGTTTGTTTCCATTTATCGAGGGGAAAGGATCGATTAATGAACTGACTCGTATAGACATTCCCATTATACAAACATTGGTTGTGGTGAGCATTCGTCCGTCGTAACAAGAACGCGGTTTAAGAATACGATTTAGTTGCGGTCGCGTCGGGATTAAGGTTTGGGGTTGGGGAGGTTCCGAGTCACCAGCTAGGCTCTCAAACCGGTTTTAGTTGCAATGCGATTGGACAGTGGCCCGGGTTTGTTTAGATCTGAATCGGCTGACTTCACTGGCAGTTGGTTGGATTCCATATGGCTGTTTCTTTGGAAGCCACGTTTGACGACTGATCACCACTAAATGGGAAACACGTGAATCCTAACCCTGATTAGTTTAGCTGCAGACACGTAAGTAGTTGTTCTTTTCAGATTAAACAATCCAGGAAGGAACCGAATCTCTCAATTTATAATCACTTAGTTAGTTGATTTGAAATCAACTACAATGTGACACGTGGGATGTATGTCACATCATCTTAATGATAAAGTGCTTTTGTCAAATTTTTGTGTTTGAAAATTTTATATTGATTATAAAGGAACGGTATCCTCCCACTTAAATTGATTTGAAACTAATTAAAATATAACACGTGGGATAAAAATGTCCCCTTAACGATAAGTGATTTGTCCTTAAAAATTTTAAATATACTTTAACTAGGTTTTTATTCCACATGTCATATTGTGATTGGTTTCAAATCAACTAACAGATGAGATCCAGACTCATTGTAAAGTGGATACTTGTATCCCACGTGTCACATTTTAATTAGTTTCAAATTAACTAACAGGTGATTTTATCCTGGGAGAATCTCGATCCATCAAAGAATTAAAGCGTAGGAGTAGAGGTGGCAATTTTTGACCCGATCCACTAACCCGCTCATGATTTAGCGAGTTTGGGTTTATCTTTTCAACCCATGAGTTGGGTTTAGATTAAGGATCTGTAGCCTATGAATAAATGGGTTGGGTTTAGGTTGACTCATCGAGATAGAGCTATATACAAAAGCTTATATACTATATATTATTGTACATGAACTAAAGAACCTCTACATAAACAAAATGATAGCTAGGGTTTTGAAGAAAAAAATTTTGCTCAACTCTTTCCTTCTCCAAGCAGAAACCCTAAAAACCAATAGCTTTCATTCATTCTCTCTAGCACCTCCATTTGACGGCGGGTATTTTCTAGTAGCGGTATTCGTTGACGACGACACTCGAATCATCCGGCGACATCTCGAATCCATCACCCAAATCAACCAATTTTCTATTCCCCATATCTTCATCTTCTCCATTTTCTTCTTCTTTCTTCTACTTCATTTTCTTCTTCTCAACCTCCATTGCAGCTGAGATTGATGATTATCAACTTGCTAGGATTTTATAACTGGGATTGACGATTTCCTCTCCCTTCCTTGTGAGGTTAGTTTTTTCTGCTAGTTTTGTGCCTAAAAATTCCCTATTTTTTTTTTCTTGTTATTTGTGTGCTTGAAGAATACAATGCCCTATTTTTTTTTTTTTCCTGTTATTTATAAGGGGAAGAGATCGCTCAAAGTTCTTCTCATTTATTCATGAAAAAAATCTAGACGGGTTAGAACGGGTTGGATGCAGGTTGAGTATTCTATGCCCGTTTATTAAATGGGCAGGTTTGGATTTAGGGTCAAGCCGTTGATACCCTATGTCAACTTGACCCGAACCCGCCCGATTGACAGCTCTACATTGGAGGTAGGGGTGTCAATTTGTATGGGCCAACTTGGCCCATGGTCTATTTAGTCCTAAGTAACTTTTGGACAGATTGAGCCTATGATTGCATTCACCCGGCTTGTGCTTTTGGATAAGTGACTCAAAATGAACACTTATCCACATCAACAGTAAAATTTGAAAAAACAATGTCTGGTAAATATATTTATTTAAGTGCTTATGAAAGTTTAGGAGTAAAATAGGTATTATGAAAATAATATTTAAGTGCTTATGACATTTATTCAAGTGCTTATGAAAGTTTAGGGATAAAAATATTACTAAAGTTTATAAATAATTTCACGCATTAGTGATAAGATAAGTTGTTCTCTACAGCTTCTCCTTATATATAGCCTTCCTCTACTGCTTATAGGCAAGCACTTACCCATTAGGTGTTACTAAACACGCTTCTAATTTTAAAAGGTGCTTCAATAAGCTATAAGCTGAAATAAACGCTTATATAAGGCGGACCAGACTCAGCTTATATTCTTAGTTGGGGTGCAACTCGGTTCGGTTTAAACCGTAACTGAACTGACTCAAACTGGCTTTAGTTCAGGTTGAGTTGGGATTGTAGGCAAATGGTATGATTATGGTTTAGCAAAAGCTAAATCAAATTACTTTGGTTCGGTTTTGGGTTGAGTTATCGGTTACACCGAACCAAACCGAATTGATATTATAATTAATTAAATAATTTAAACCTCTTCTAATCCGTAATAATTCTCTTTTATTTTTTATTTTGGCTTTTTAGATTTTGGCTCTCCTGAAGTTCCCCTCCCCAAAACAAATGAAAGACAAAGACAAAACACAAAAAGAATAGAACCCAAGGGCTCCGTTTGGCACCGATTTTTAGAGTTTTTTCTCCCTTTCTCACTCTTTTTCATTCAAAAAAGAAGTTTTTACCTTCTTTTTTTTGTTGAGAAAAGCCCTAATCTCTATCCACTATTCTAGTGACTATCCCTCTCATTCTCTTCTCTCCCTCTCGTTCTATCCGACGGTGCCTTCAATCCGGCGTCAATGGTACTCCGGTGAACACTTAATCCGGTAAGTCTATTATTTCTCCTCTCTATTCATTTCTTCTTCTTACTCTCCAGAAATCCAGCACCGTTGAGTCGTCGACCCGATTCTCCCGGCGACAATCGTACTCCGTTCTCTCCATAAATCGAGCATGGCCTTAACTCTTGTGTATAATCATAGTGTCAGGCTTGGGCTCCAAAGATAGGGTCGTGAACGGGCCTTGAATGGGCTAGTCTATTTAGTTCATGAAAGGGTTGGTATGGGCCGGATCATGGCCCGACCCAAGCCCGGCCTATTTATCGCCGCGATCAGCTCTTGTGCAGTGCAATGGCGGGAACTACAAATGGCTGGTTATTTTCCCGCCAAAACAGTTATACTTCCCTTCCTTCATCAGCTTCTTTTATGCATTTACAAAATTCCAGTAAACCCTAGCCATCTTCTGTGAGATCAACAGTTCATTGAATTGCAGAAACGTAAGATGCCCAGCATAATCAGAAATTGTTCGTCTGCATCATATGGTGAAGTCGATGTTCGCGATCTAAACGAAGAGAAAGAAAAGAAATCCGTTAATGTGGAGAAGACCGAGGAGACCCAATTTGATGAAGATTCAACGCCTCGAAAGAGGCGACTCAGATCCGAAACAAGGCAAGACAGTCCAATTTCTCTCCAGGAGAAGACCTGTTCTCCAACCAAATGGAAATCGCCACGCGGATGCATCAGTAGTAGCCCTGTAGCCCTAATGGATCTGCAAGAGTGAGTTCTAATCCATATTTGATATATCTCTCATTTCATTCGTTTCTTCTTTCCATTTACATTGACTTTTGGTTTGATTTTTTATTTGTTTTTACAGGTAATTAACAAAGATTCTATTGATACACCTGCAAGATCGTCCAAATCTCCACGTCGAAAATTATTAAATAGTGTTCCTCAAAAATCTCATTGGAACCCTAGAGGTAAGCCCTTTTGTTAAGTATTCTTTAATTTTGCAATCAATTTTATAGTTGTTCTTCAATGCATATACACATCATGTTTATGAGGATTTGTTCTCATGTTTTTCTTGTTCTGGATTGCTAAATATGTTAAGTTGATCTTGATAAAGCATTAGACCTGATCTTCAATGCATGTACACTCCCTTCTTCAATGCATTCGTTTAAATTTGCATTCCATCTTTATAGAGTTCTTCAATGCATATACACATCCTGTTTATGAGGATTTGCTTTAATGGTTTTCTTGTTCTGGATTGTTAAATATGTTAAGTTGATCCCGATAAAGCATTAGATCTGATCTTCAATGAATATACACATCCTTCTTCACTGCATTCTTTTAAATTTTATTTGATCTTTATGTTAAACAATCCAAAGAAATAAAGAGAAATACAAAAAATAAGAAAGGAGGAGGCTAGGGTTTCATTGATACTACA
>JAUPMG010176258.1:0-10489 GCA_031762675.1 Pachysandra terminalis
ACTCGGGAATTGGATCGGGATCGGCCGAGACGGACCGGCCTGAAATTAATTAAAAAAAAAAAAAAAAAACTTGGATCAGAACGATCCCGATATGGATCGCCCGATCCATCTCGGGATTGTTACGATCCAGAGATCCTGGGGGTTTTCTCGAATCGGGGATCGTCCCCAAACGATCCCTTACACCATGCAGTATCATCCTAAGGTCCCTTCCAAAGTGAAGGATAAATTACAGTTCTGAAGCTGTGATGCAATATAGACTATCATCCTATCACACAATGTCTTAAATTTTTTCAATTTAGACTCTATGTGCCACTTTCCAAACTACAATGGAGTAATGTAGAAGAAAATACTCTAGTCTTCATGTATTGTACTTCTCTAAGCCGCATTTCTTTTTCTTTTTTTTCCCAATTGGGTAATAAAATAATTTCATCCGAAAGGGAAAGGATCAAGTGCTCTGCACATGAACGAGGCTAGAAAAAAACAAAAAACGTTTGCCAAAGCTAAGCTGTAGAAAATGGACGAAAAATATGACATTACAATGATAAAAGGGAACCTCAAAAGCTCTATCACATGGAATTCAGACATGACTTTCATCTATTGGAACATCTGAAAAATGACCACCTGACAGCTGACCTCCTCATCAAACCATGGTATCAAGGATCGGCCGATACTGGTCCGTACCGGATCGGGACCGGTCCGGTTCCAACCCGCAATACAAGCCTTTGTATCGCCGGGTTATGGACCGGGGGTCCGGTGACCGGTCCCGCTGGTCCGTCCGATCCGGAGACCGGTCCCGCCGGTCAGTCCGGTCCCGCCAATTCCACCGGTCCGGCCGGTCCGGTGTGATCTGAAATTTTTAAATTAAAATTTTTTTTTCTGTACCGGTTCCGGTATTTAAAACCCTGCATCAAACAACCTCATGTTTCTTTCCTTCAGATGGCCCAGCAGACTGCAAAAGGGCACATCTATTGGACTTTCTTTAGCCCTCCTATTTCCCAACCTCAACCTCCAACAACAAAGAGCCTCCAAAAGATTTCCTAGTATTATCCAACTCACACCAAATCTGGCCAGAAAAGAAAACCAGATCCTTGATGTGAAAGGGCAACGGAGAAGGAGATGATGAACGGACTAATTCCCCAAAATGAGGTGATTCACCATAAGAATCTTATCCAAAATTGCGTTTCATAAGGGTGAAAATCACACTAGAAGGGACTGCTGCATTCCAAATGAAATCCGATAAGGAGAATGCAAGTAATTGATTTGACAGCTTGTGAAAAAATGACTTCACTGAGAAAGTCCCATTATGCCCCCTTCCTGCCAACATCTGCTATCCATACACTAACTTCCCAAGATCAAGAATGCAAGAGTGAGAGATTCAAGTCCTCGTCATATGGAAGCCTTTTGAATATCGGGTTCCAAAACACTGACAAATAATTGCAGTCCAAGTAATCCTTCGCCATTACCTCGTTGTCAAAAACTAAAGCGAACAAGAGTGGGAACTGAGAACTCAAGGAAGACGTATCACACTAAGAATCATGCCAAAACCGAATACTTAAGCCATCTCCCACTTCGAATCAAATCCCCACGGAAAGCCCTCAATGACCTTAGAAAAGGTCTTCCATAGACTAACACCCTAACCAGTATACATTGAATTGCTAATCCAAACGGGGTGACAATTTATATACTTGGATTGAATGATGTGTCTCCATAGTCCATTTTTTCACTGTCATTGCCTCCAAAGCCATTTGCTTAAGATGACTACGGTGAAAGCTATCAATGGCCTAATACCAAAGACACACGAGTTGATCCCACAATCCCACTTTACCAAGTGATACTTAAATTCATCATCCTTGCTGCACCATAAAAAGTCCTGCATCTTTTCCATTCTTTTAGCCAATGACGCAAGGATGGGGAAAAGAGACGTGAATATGAGCAAATTTGAAAGTGAACTTTTCCTCAAAGTAAAATTGCCCCTTACGAAAGAAATCCCCTCTTCCAAGTAGCTTTCCTCTCCTTTTGATAGTTGGATCTCCCATGGACATGATCTTGAATGATGTACTCACAGAAAGCCCTAATGAGGATGGGGCCACTTTTCCAACCTTGCAACCCAAGATATCTCAAAAATGCTCTAAGTTCAGTTGCTCACCCTTCCCAAAATCTCACTTGTCAGTCTTCAACAAATATACATTCAGCCCCAAAACTACGTCAAAACATTCAGGCATGTCTGAGTATTCTCGACTGATGAGAACTAGCAGAATAAGTAGGAGAATTGTGTACTGCAGATTCCACACAGAGGAGTCATTAGCATGTATTGTAGATTCCACACAGAGGGTGAGCTCACACAAAAATCCTTTGATGAGGCTACAATTCCACCGTACTAGTCATCTTTCTGCATTGTAAATTCCACACAGAGGGGGGGTTGTGAGCTCACACAAAATCCTTTGATGAGGCTACAATTCCACCCTACTAGTCATCTTTCTAAGGGCCGCCGTGATGGTGAAGAAAGAAGAGAGGATGAAGGATCACCATGTATGATTCCCTGGTGCCTCCAAAAATTCATGTGGATGAACATCTAAGAAAAACAGAAAATGTGGGAGCTATGCATGTTTTCACCCAATCACTCCATTTGAAACAGATGCTCATCCTCCAAAGCATATAATAATAATAATAATAATAATAATAATAATAATAATAATAATAATAATAATAATAATAATAATAATAATAATAATAAGAATCCTTGGGACAGCACTCCAAAGTCTAGAATCAATGCATTCATTGAATTGTTGGCTCTTCTTTCCGGAGTCAGGGAGAGAGTTTGTGTGGGTTTCAGTGATGTGATGGTAGAGGGGGATTCGGCATCTGTGATCTATTGGGTGTCTAGTTCAGCTAGCTGTCCTTGGAGATATGTTCACACAGTTAGGATGGCTAGATACTTGGGCGGATAGGTTCGGGCTTCATTTTTGCACATCCCTAGAGACGGCAATGTTGTGGCTGATAGGCTGGCCAGATGTGGAGTGGGGAGAGAGGACTAATTAATGGGAGTTCCGACAGCAAAGATGATTGGTGATGGCGGGAGTTAGGGATGTCCCTGCGATGGTCTGGGGTTGTAGTCTTGTGCTTTCTTGGGGCTTGCCGCCATTTGGTTTTTTGTATCTTGCTGTTTTGTTATTTTCGTCCAGGTGCCCACCTTGTGTGTCGGGACATTCTCTTCTTTATTTTCACTTGTTGCCCTTTTCACTCTTTTCTTTACTTTCATTATTAATATAATCTGTTGGTTACTAATAAAAAAAAATGCATTCATTTTCTACTAGAACTTTGTCCAAAATATAAAACCCTTTACAAAAACATTCTATGTCAAAGAGATGACGGGATCAAGTACCTTCTGCAGTCTACTATCCGAGACCTTGGAGATGTTTTATATATGCTACCAACTAGGCTAATGGGCTCCAAAGATCCTTGATGTTAACTACACCTCTTTTCTTTCGAAATAAAAGTGTCATTAATACTCTTGTTGAACTAAGCATAATTCTGGACTTCAATACATAACCCCTAAGAAATCCACTCTGATCACTCGCCAACATTTTTTGCAAAATGCACAGAAGAACCATATAGACCCCGCAATTTAGTTCTCTCAACACCATTCTACAGTTCATCTCTTGCCACGGGAGAAAGGGATTAAAAATCCAATTTGTCTAGCTTGGATCTGAAGCTGATTGATTTCTTAAAAAAGTTCCATAGAATTTCTCAAATTCTTTCTTGATGTAACCTCCTGATCAAACACCTTCCCTTGACCGCAAACTTAATAATAGAATTCACCTTTTTTTAGCATTGCTTATTTTATGGAAAAAATTGGTATTCTTGTCAAAGCTCTTCAATTCATTCACATTGGAACTTTACACCAACTGATCTTCTAACTAATTTTTCATAATCCTCCTAAAGCCTCTAAGTCCCTAGAATCTCATCTGAAGACAAATGCCTTTGCTTCTCAAGATCAATCTGTTCAATATCCAGTAAAACATCATTCATTTTTACTTCAAACCTGCCAAACACCTCCTGATTTCACTTGATCTCCTCATTGAGAGCCTGGTTTCTTACAAAACCTGAAACTTAGGGTACCAGAAACCACTGCATCATTCCACCACCCTACCACAAGGTCCACAAAAGAAGCCTCTTAAAGCTACATGCACTTGAAACGAATTGGCGCAAGGTTGCTCAACAAAACCTCACACTCAAGCAAAATGACATCTCCCCCAATTCACCAGAGGTTGTTGTACAGAGATACAACATCCACTAATTCCCCCCACAAAAGATCTGGAACTGCCCTCCAAAGGACCATAAACAGACAAGCCCATATCCACTGACAACTGTCCCCAACATTCTTACACAATACAGATGAACATTTATCTTTTTCTATCACAACCCGTAAGGACGCCACTGGCTCTACCCACAGCTGGAATAGCCTCCAATGTACAAAGCGATTACCTCATGCATAACTCAAAACTAACCGATTCACCTTCTTGAACTTAGGTTCCTGCAGGAAAAAAGATATCAGTGGCCACATTATTGAAGGTCATCTTGATTGTTGGGATCCAATCACCTAAGCACAACCCCCTACATTCAAAGAATGATCTACAACTTCATATTGAAGTTTTTTTCAAACCCCCTACATCCCACCGTAAGAAGCATTACAAGGAAATAGACTTTATTACAGCAAGGGTTTTTTAAGAATGAAAAAAGAAATTATTCACCATAAGCGTATTTGAAATTTTTTTAAACCCCATTTCCTTCCTACATCCCACCGTAAGAAGCATTTCAAGGAACTATACTTTATTACAGCACGAGTTTTTTAAGAATGAAAAAACAAATTATTCACCATAAGCATATTTAAAAAAAGGAAACTAACAACAAACAGGTACACTAGCTCCAATGCACTCAAAACTCCAAATGTATTATGCAAAACTGCATGTTTTCTGCTACCAATAAATTAATCTGGATACAACAATTTTTTTTAATGAGCAAAATCAAAGGCATCAACACCAGTTTCATTGAAGGGGATCATGTTGTCTATGTTAATCAAGCACTAAGTTTCATTGTAAGCAGCTTGTTTATCATACAACATATCTTCTACAGCCCCTATATTCTACTAAGGCATCTGAACTCCTACCTGACACTGTGACAGGAAGAGCACCATAAGCAAGTAGCTTCTCTAAGACATGCATTGCGATCTTCCCAGAACCACTTACTACACATCTGGAGATAGTTCCAAAAGAAATAGTTAAAACAGCATATTGGCAGATATACAAAACAATCTTCATTAGTACTTAAAACATTAGCCAGATGAAGTTCTTTCTTTAATGAATCCAAAAGATAATCAATCTCAAAGCATCACAACAAGATTTGCAAGGTGAGATACCGGTACCTATATCCAGTACAAGTGAGAAGTTACAGAACCATATACAAATCCAGGCTTTAAAACCTTCTCAATCAAAGGTTAGTTACTTGGAATACAAGTAACGAGAATAGACATCGGTTTAATGTAGTCATGTGAATTTAAGAAAAGTTATAGCATCATACAAATTCACTGGAGGAAAATCAACCAGAAAAAGTAATCCTTTAGTCAAGTATTGGATTAAAAAAATCTACTAATCTCTTTATCACAAGCTTCCAAGGTCAAGTTAAAAACCTTAATCCTTTGAGATCTTTATTCATCTCTGCAAGTATAAGCTGTGCAAAAAAGACCTACAAAGAAGGCAGAGGATTTTGTTAGATTATAAGGTATCCAAGGGAAGAAATAATTCTGAAAATTAATTATACCAAGCACAGAAACCATATGAAGAAATAAACGAGGAACTCTTTGACAGATAAAACAATTTGAAACATGGTTTCAAGGATCGGCCGATACCGGTCCGTATCGGCCGGTCCGGACTGGGACCGGACCATACCGGTCCGGTTCCAACCCGCGATACAAAGGCTTGTATCACCAGGTTATGGACCGGCGGTCCGGTGACCGGTCCCACCGGTCCGTGATCGGTTCCGGCAGTCCGGCGACCGGTCCTGCCGGTCCGGCGCCGATCTGAAATTAAATTTTTTTTTTTTTTTTTTTCTATACCGGATCCGAACGGGCCGGTACCAGTCCGGACCGGATCGGTCCAGAGACCGGTTCCGGTCTTTAAAACCTTGATTTGAAAGTGAGCACAGGTTTCAAATTTTGATTTCATGGGAAATTTCACAGGGAAGTTATATTTAGTATAAAAATCTAGGAATTTGGATATATGCTCAAGAAATTTTAGGAAAAGAGAACTTTGTGAAAATTGTAGAAAATATTGAAAGAAGCATTGCATATTTAGTGAAAATTTTAGGACTAACAATTACCAGTCCATAGCCAGTAGCTTCAGTTCGAAGGGTAGAGCCAGACCAGAAGATCCGTGGCCCTGTAAAACTTCCCTGCATAAGTGAAGCATATATATGAAATCATAAAAACAAGACAACCGACTGGATCACTCTTAAGAATATTCACAGAAGAATGAAGCTACCATCAGGGGTAAAGAAACCTTGCAATGTTGCTACCTCTACTTCTAAATAGAGCACTTATATTTACGCTTTTTAATTATTACTTAGATTTATGAGAACTAATACATAGAAGAATGAACTACTATAGGCTTCAAAGAAAAAGTTGGTAAAAAATCTGATATTTTGACTATACAAAAAAATGCCTAAATAGTAGGCCTGTAATCTGAATTCTGAAATTGTAGAATTATGATGACACGCATTCTATTATTTGATGTAATAGCACAACTGTGCACATGCTCAAATAATGTCCTCAATTCAAAAATGCCAACATGAAAGATCGAGGTCCAAAAAAAGACAATCTTGTCACACCAATGTATCCCAATGTACTGGCTTTTTGTAGCAAGACATCACATCCTCGATTCCTAAAATTTATTTAAGCTGATTTTTTTGTTTATCTAGTGAACCATTGGTAGCTACATTCAAAGTTTGTCCCTTGAGATTTCAGTATCAAGTGGTGTTTTCCGAGAGATGATAGTAGAATTATTAGAAGGATGGGTTCTGTTAAGCAGTAGAACCATGGACTCTTTAAAAGTTCTACATTTTGCCTGGTACTCAGGCTTGCAGAAAGAGTGAAACAAGAAAATCTTTTAGAGATGAAGCAGTTTCAAGGAGCAAGAGAGAGAAAAAAAAGAAAAGCACTTTCACCAGAATCAAGAATAGCAGCATTGCACGCATCAATTTGGCGGCGTTAGACTTTCACTTTCGAAGACTTCGTACGGGATTATTTGCAGGAAATATATTTCTTGTTTGTCTTACCCGGAATAGTTGCGGAAAGCATGAAACAAGAAATTTTTTAGAGATAAAGCAGTTTCAAGAGGGGGCAGGAGGGAGAAAGAAAAGAAAAACACTTCTCCAGAATCAAGAATAGCAGCATTGTGTCATCCAATTTGACGGTGTTAGATTTTCACTTTCAAAGGCTTGGTTTGGGATTATTTGCAAAAAAAGGATTTCTTGCCTATCTCACAAGAAGAAATCAAGAATAGCAGCATTTTGCGTTTCCATTTTAAAGGCATTAAACTTTTTATATGGTTAACAACGCATCTGATATATAAAGATAAGAAGAATGTACAAGCTAATCTAGCTAAAAAACAAAAATGAAAAGTAAGACAGATGAAGAGAAAAAAGATGAGAAAAGTGAAAAAATAGAAGAAGAATGTACAAGCTAAAATACAGAATTAATGACCCAACATATCATCTGTAGGCACTCCCCTGAAGAACAACACTCGACATACTCCACCCCTCGCAAGTCTGTCAGCCACATTATTAGCTGATCTAGCCTAGGCCTATGGGAAAACGAGATGTTTAACCCATCGGCCAAGACCGCACCAACCTGATCAGATGAGCAAGCCTCCAAGCACAATCACTACTGGAATCCATCCATGTATTCACCACCTCGAAATCCCCCTCGACCTCCAAAATTTGATACCCTAAACTCTTCGCCTCCTTTAGTCCTGTCACCAAGGCATGAACCTCTGCACGAATAGCGTCTCCCTCTCCTATAGGCTCAGAGAAAGAGTGTAAGATCTCTCCTCCGTCATCCCTATAAAGGGCATTACACTTCCGTGTTTAAAAACTGCTTTGTCTCAGTTTGTTTATTGCTTTTTCCATTCTTTCTCTCTCTCTCTTGATCTACTGTAAAGAAAGAATCTTTTCCTATATCTGGTGCAAAACTATATGGTGCTTCACTACAGAGTTGTTTTCTGAAAGCAGTCCCAGTTACTAATATTTTCTAGATCAAATTCCAAAATTGGGTAATGGTTCTTCCTAGATCTGGATGTGTTTCTTGCAAATCTGATGTTGGGTTAACAAGATCTGGGGAATTGGGCTTTGGTGAAGCTGTTGGTGTGCATCTAAACATGGTACTAGGTTTAGTTTACATTCTATTTTTGGTACTATGGCTCATGAGGAGAAGTCTGCTGTATTCTTGTTGTTTCTGTTACAGGCAGATATATGCTGCCCAAAATGTTTGTCACAATCACAATCATTATCTCATGACAGTTGCTATTAGAATTTCAATAAACCACAGTTTCAGTTAAAAGAAGAAGGCGGAGGGGGGGAAAAAGAGAGTTGTGATCTGTAGGCCAAGTTTAAGTTGTATGGACCTGTACGCTGCTCTTTAATGTAAAGGGCTGTGGGGCCCAAGCATTCTAAAGGCCTAGTAAGCCAAAGTACTGTAAAGACCCATGAGGACATAGTTTAGTCACGTAGGCATGTGAAGGCCCCCATGGAAGCCTATGAAGTTCAGTTCTGTCACTTATGGGTATCCAAGGTGGCATCCCTGGCAAGTGAGGCCCAAGTTGGTTAGTTAGGCTCATAAGGCCACTTATTTTGCGTAGACTGTAGAGAATATTCTCTCAGTTGAGCACTCTAGTAACTTCTCCACTGCTTTTCATAATCAATTAACAAGTACAGCATCCAACAATTTCAAATTATGTTGAACAACAGCAATGTTCTGGAGAAATGGTGAAGATTTTCAATTTCCTTCAATTTGAGGGGAAGGGGAGCATTGCATATGATTTTTAAGTATTGGACCACTATCCGTTTCAGATTGGGATTCGGACCCTGCCAAGTATAAGGTATTAGTCTGCATCAGCCAAAACCAGTGGTGATACTTAACTTTGATGTTTTGTGCCAATCTCTACCAAAACAGTTATGTATCAGTTTGCCGAAACATAACACGCTAGTGTTGAACATAACCATGTAAAACCTTAAGGGAGCATGTTGGTGACCAATGTGTATATTGTATTACAGCCTATGTGTTTATCACCATATTACCAGTATCTTATCAGGACTAATTTCTTAATAAAGTTAGTTTAGTTTATTAGTCGCCAGTGCCTCCATACAAGCCCCAGCCTTCACTACAAGTAGCTCAAAGCATGGGAAATATAAACATATGCAAAAGCTTACCGTATGTCAGTCTTCATATGTACTAAAAAAAATCCCAGCATGCAAGAACATTATGCTAATATCTAGTAGAAGAGCTTGTTGGATAATAAATAAAGCTAGCACATCATATATCTAAAATTCAACTTGTGCCATGTAGGTCAAACTAGGACTGTAAACGGGTCGGATTCGGGCCGGATCCGCCATGATCCGAATCTGAATCCAATTAAAGATCCGACGGATCTTTCATACGAGTCACCGAATCCGAATCCGAATCCAATTTTTTTTTATAAAATTCCGAATCCGACCCGACGGGCATTTAATCGGATAAATATCCGATTTAATCGGATAAATTTATCCGGATTCGGGTCGGTAGTGGATCCAGATCCGACCTATTGACAGTCCTAGGTCAAACATGTCTAAGTCCAAACAAGGATAACAAGAAATAGCCATTCTCCTGTGCATTATTGACCACGTCCACGTCAAACTGAACAGTAAAGCCATTCTTCTAAATATCGCACATCTTTTGTTGCTTTTTACACAGAAACTGAGCATTGGATTTGCATGTAGTTAGGTGAAGATCAATCTTTCCTTTTTCTTCTGTAGTACATTTCTATTAATATTAAAATTTATACTGTAGTACACACAATTAGGAAGTATATATAGAGCAAGATGAATGTAAAAAACTTATGGTAAATCAGTTCAAATATTCATTTATTACCTAAAATACTTATAACTACAAAAAGAAATAATCGCAGGTTTATCAAACTACCACTACCACCAGCAACACAAGAAGAATCAATGCACAATGTCTTTTGCACATATTTTACATAGGAGAATGCAGGATTATGTAGAAGTTAGGTAGACACTTCTGTTTCAAGCATTTATTTTTTTAAATGTCAGAAGCAGCAGTTTCAGTAGAAATTCAATGAATGATACTGCCTATGCACTCAGTTTTTTATGTGTCGTAAGTACCTGAAAATGCCCAGCTAGACGTCTATATTGTCCAAAGAGGTAACCCATCTCACGAGGA
>JAUPMG010176269.1:0-10489 GCA_031762675.1 Pachysandra terminalis
TATCTTACTAGAACTGCTCAGGACTTCCGCTTATAATTTCTATTTGGGTAGCCACTCTCGTAGAAATACGAGGTGAAAGTTACACTTGGACTGGAAAACCTACGTAATCGGAAATTTTCGGTTCGGGTCGTTACAGTCCTTGAACCGGTTCCTCGAACCGACCGGAGTTCTTCCTTAGGAAGTTCCCGACGGTATAGGTATCAATGAGGATCTTGTTACGTGTCGGTCATAGTCCTGACATATGGCGGTCTGTTATTGGGCTATCTACTCTTAACATTTTTCATATCTACACATTTATATATCAATGATCCAATTCGACATCAATTAATTCATATACCAATCACTAATCTAACATCGTATTGACAGGAAAAGTCCACCAATCGAACCACGAGTTTCAATATATGACTTGCTATCAAGGTTTTAAATGCCAATGTCGCTGGTCATGTCACCAAGACTGGCTAGCAACATGCCACCGACATGGGAAAAATGAGACACCTTGGGAAAACAAAGTTTCAAAAAAATTTAAAATTTTCCCCCACGTCGCCGACATGTCAATAAACATGGGGAAAAATCGAAAAAATTTGAAATGTTTTCCCACATGTCGCTGACATCAAGGAAAATCAACATATAACAATTTCTCCTAACATTTTGTGTCGCCAGGGTCAAAAATGGTAACATGTCGCCGACATTTAGAGCCCTGCTTGCTATACAACATAAGACCCTGAAGAAAATTGAGAAATTCACAGTCAAAATCTGTAGAAATGGGAAATATTAGGTTTCACTTGTTTACTCCTCTAGAATATGATTACCATTAGTCATTTAATAAAAGATCTGAAAAATCCATCTTCTAGTAACAAGAACAAGAATTCTAAGCTTTCAAATCAGAAAACATAGAACAAAGGATTCAACTTTGTACTAATAGAGCACAAAAAATCAACATCAAAATCTCAATATATTAGACCTTCAGCAACCTCCAATTGCAATACTCTCAAACTAAAAATTAAATTTAAGGCAATCAATAACTTCAGGAAAAATATTACTTACTAGCCATCTTTTCTTTATGAGAAAAGATATTTTCAACTTTGAGACAACAACAAAGCTCAAAACATTGTTGCTTCAAATAAAAGCTAAAGTAGGTTGAACCATATATATAAATATACAATGCAATAAAGCCCATGTATGATACAAAGCCAAACCATACGCTACAATGTCCCCCTAGAAAGAAACGAACATAGTTAAACTACTTCCGGTTTTCGTTCATCCTTTGTGTTATTTTCAACAATAGATATGGGATTTAATCAAACTACCAAAGCAAACTACATACTCTTGGAGAATCTATGGCAAAGTGCACCAAGGTTTTAAACTTGTGATATTTTCAACAATAAATATGAGATTTAAGCAAACTACCAAAGTAAACTACATACTCTTGGAGAATCTATGGCAAAGTGCACCAAGGTTTTAAATTTCGATTTCGCCAAGGGGCCTGATGAAATTTTGCCAATATTTCGCCCAAATTTGGATATATCAGCAAAATTTCACCAGGTCAAGAATGAAAAATAGAGACATTTCAATGACCTGCTGCAACACACCGACAAAATTTAAAACTTTGAAGCGCACCCATCACAAAGATTTTGTGATCCTCAAAATTATAAGTGTGCTCCGGAATGCAGCTAAAGAACCCAAGAAAAGCAATAGAGATCCAGAATCAACAATAGCTAGGCACACAGCCGAAAATAAACCCAAGGTTCTCGGCGTGGACCCACCTCAGTCTGGGATCTGAAGATTTCAATAGTGATTTACATCTTTTGATACAAATACAAACATTGGTTACTAAAACTGGTAAGTGGCATGTAAGGAAACAGTAAATACATGAACTTTTTAAAAACAGGTGATTATGAACTTTTCTTAAATATTGCTTTGAACAATACAATTCTTTTCATTTTTTTCTTATTCTTTTAACAAACACCAAGTACATTTTTTTTCTTTTGATGAAAAACAATGTGGATATGTATATAAACGTGGGATGGTAAAAGAAGTACAAGTCTACATATGTAAGTTGACCAAGCAGTATCATCAAATACAAAAAGGAGCAATATAGACATCAAGTACAAAAATAATGTGAAATGACTTCTCAATGAAATGTGATCCTTCATCCTTAGCATCTCCTATGATGGTATACCATTGAAACACCAAGTACCCACAAAAATAATAATAATTCATTTCTCGTGAAACTACAGCATATAAACAATTTTCCATTGCAAAGTCATAAACAGGATGAAGAATGATACTCTTCCCTTTTCTTCTTAATTTGAATAAGAACTACTTTCATGGACAGAATCAGTAAAAGGCCATATTAAATGAAACAGAATTCTATCAGATGAAGCTAATGAACTGATTTACATCTCTGAGTTCTTAAAAGGGCAAATGATCTTAGAAACCAAATTACAATATACTAACTTGCAATTTGAGTTAGTTATCAAAGCATTTACACTTCTCAGACCAGTCAATTTCTTATCTACAGTGCATCATCATGGCTTGATATGGTCTGGAACAAGGCACAAGATATATAATTGGAAATGTAGAGAGATGTACGACTGGCATGGTAAATCGGTGACAATGTTAAACTTGTCTAAGTTATTATAATAAACATTTATTAGGCATGGCGCTGAATTTTGAATTCCAAAAAGTCACTTTGGAGTTGCATATTCTATACAAACAGCAGATGGTGCTGTGAGAGTAACCAATAGTGTGATAGAGAGGTAGAACATGTTGTAGAAAAGGAAGAAATAAATAAAGAAAATGAACTCGATTACAGATCGTTCTAACTAGGGACATATGAGGCTTATTTCCCTATATAAATTTATTTGCAACAAAGAAAACCAGACCACTAAGTGGAATATTAAATGAAATGAGCTCTTCACTATCAACAACCAAAGCCTTTATAAGACTATTTATTTCAAGCCATCATAAAGATATTAGGAAAGCTTAGCATCAAAGGACGATCTCCACACCTTCATCTCTTTTAAAAACATAAGCATATATCTGGTTATTGAATTTAAAAACTCTCAAAAATTAACAGAACTGTATGTTAAAGAGAAAAGGGCGTGCAATTTTTCGTGTTTATTTATCAAAAAACGAAAAAACTATTTTGTAGTTTGAACTTCAAATAATGACAAGGAGAGTGAACGCTGTGTATAAACAACTTTCAGGCTTTGAGTATGTATGTCTTTTTATTTTATCCTTCCTAATCACAATGCTATTATTGTTAATCTTCTTTGTAAATATCTCTCTTTTTCTACTCTTTTTAATTCATTTTTCTATTCCACTTTTATTTTCTTGGCTGGACACATTGTTTTGATGCGGATAGATACATAAAGATGGACAAAAAAAAAAACTTGATCCATGAACCAATTCAATTAAAGATTATACATTTGGAAATTTGTTGTTTAATTTTGCTCTTTGGCTCCATATAATCATCATTGATAACAAAAATAATAATAATTATTATTATTATGATTAATTTCACAATTTCTACATTTCATAGCATTTTTATTATCTATTAATGTGTAAAATGGAAAGACCTAATAACATGATGCCTGAAGCCCTTGCATTGACCAAGAACTTAAACAGTCAAAATGAATTAATAATTTTTTAAAAATCATTTGGAGCACCATAAATATGATTGCATTGATTGTCACCTATATGAAATAGAAGTCCCATTGAAACCCTTAATGAAGATAGTAAAGCAATCAAACTCATGGTGATACCCAATACCAAATCTTAGACCAAATGTGAATTCAACTTAAATTGAACAAAGCTAACCAAAACATAGAAAATCTATGATATTTCGATTAAAAATAAAAAGATTGTCTAGAAATACATACTTCAACAATAGCAAGCACCAAATATACCCGAGCTTTTCCGCAACTCTTCCACCATTACAATGTGCTCCATTATCCTTGCCTATGTACATCATTCCTGTTTGCCAACAAAAATATGTCCTATAGAAGCATCAGGTCTGGGGTTCGATTCTGAGGGGGGCTGTTTCACTTGGGACCACTAGAGGTTTACCTGGTCGTTAACTTCAGGATCATGGGGATTAGTCGTGGTGAGCGCAAGCTGGCCGGACACCCCAGTTATCAAAAACAAAAAACAAAAATATGTCCTATACACGAATATGATATGATACAAAATGTATACTATTAATATATAAAATTGAAGAATGTGGTATGAGAAACAACTTATTGATCTCCAATTTCCTCAACAGTAGCTCACAAAATTATGAACAAGAAATCAACCCATCAAGTCCAAGCAAGTAAGCTTCACTATCCAAAGTCTCCATTACTGCCCGATAAAACTCCACCCAAGATGACGAGTATGAATCAACTGATCGCCACAAGAATGTCAAATTCAGACTTGCAGGGCACGAAACAACCAAATCCAACACTGAAACAGCAGGTTTCAATGGTTGAGGGAAATTGAACGCCAGATTATCAACTTTGGCTCATAAAGCTTCCCATTTCGATCCAATTTATACCGCGAAGTTCCCTGAAACTGCCCCTTAGCCTCCCATGGAACCCACGGAACACCTCTCAAGGTCCATCTGATCAGTATAACATTCTCTGAAGGTTGCCAAACCCTAAGAAACTCAAGTGAAATCTCCCGAAACAGAAGTCTACCATGAAAACGCAATGCCCAGAAGATCAATTTGTACTTTTCGATTCCATTAAACGTGTTTAAAGGGTCCACAAATGTAATATCATCTCTGCCAATAATAATTAAAAAAGAAAAAAAATCTCAGAACTGAAACCTCAACGAAACCAAGATGGAAATAAACTCTAACCCTAGAAATCATCACATAAAGGGTACCTGTAAATGTCGTAATTGAGGTCTTTGGTGAACAGTAATGGAAGGTCTTCTCGGAGAGTCCGCACGGCAAGGCCAAGGTTAACGTAAAGTCGTTTCTCTGCTTATCCTGCGCACTAGGGAGGTCGTTATCCTGCGCACTCTTGACAGGAGGAGATTCGAGCTTGGTATGAGGAGAAGAGATGGGATGAAGGGAGCGATTGGGCTTGGGGAGAGATGTTGATGAACAAGTTTCTCTTTCGACTTTGTCTGTAGAAGAAGGGAGGGAGAAAGATTGGGAAGAAGAAAAGCCATTGCTTCCGAGTCTCTGTAGTTAGTCCATTACAGAGAGTGGATAGGTTTTCCTTGTGTAGGCTTTTTTAAGGTGAGGTATATGCAAAGCTTAAATTTAGGATTTAGGGGTTGGTAAGTTGAAACATAGTAAGGTCATACCTTACTTTTTAAAACTCTTTATCGTTGAATGACAAGTACCGTAGTTAAAAGAAGAAAATTCAAGGTCAGATTTTACTTTTTAAAACTTGTTAACGAGTGATAAGTACTCTATAGTTAAAGAAGAAAATTCTGTAAATACCCTTGTTACTTTTAAACGTCTTGCACTGAAAGATAGAACATCATTCTCTAATCTTTTCTGCAAAATCGAATTCTCCTATTTCGTGTATGTTGAAAATTTCTTTTATCATCAAACCTTTTCTGATCGGTTATGTCTGTTTTGTAATTGAAAATCCCGTTCATCCTCTACCTTTTTTCGGTCGTTCACGTTTCTGTTTTGTATCTGTTGAAAACCCCTTTCATCCTCTAACATTTTCCGGTCAATCACGTTTCTGTTTTGCATCTATTGAAAACCCATTTCATCCTATAACATTTTCCGATCGATCATGTCTTCTCCGATGGACTATTTCGAAGGAAGAGAACTTCATCGCAAACGATTTCGTAAGTTAGTATTTCAATGTTTGTGAAAGTGTTAAAATCTGAAGATCTATTGATTTTAAATCCGGGAGGCTATGTAGTGTGACACTGTGTAACTAGTAAGCCAAAACTAAAATTTTGAGGTATATAAACAGATTTTAAAGCTGTGAAAAAAAAAAAAAAAGATGATAAAGGTGCAACCTGAGGACTAATTTAAAATTCTACACTACTCATATGCTACAAGATCAAAGAAACATGAAAGATAGAAGCATACAAATAAGGTTAAAATGGAATAATCAAACAAAGAGAGAGAGAGAGAGAGAGAAAGAGAGAGAGAGAGCTATTGAGGCTAGATATAAGTTTAAATATACATATATGTATTTTTTTTTACTATACAAGAGAGAATCAAAATATTGAATGCCAGAACTTAAAATAAAATAGTTTGAAGAACTCTAGAACATTAATAGGGTAAAAAAAGTAAAGGTATATCAAACAAGTTCAGCAATTTTCAAACATTCACAAATGTCTCTACTAAATGATAACCAAGATCAGAGTGAACAGAAAACAGTGGGGATAAAATCAATTTGGTGAATGCCCACAGTCAATATATAGAAAAATAATAACAATTAGTTCAAGTATAAATTAATATAGATCATATAAAGTATATATAGATAAACCTGATGAATCACTTAATTTCTTATGTCACTAAAAAAAATCATAGTAGAAGGATTAAAATAAAATCAGAAAATGATTAGGACTTCCCTGTCTGAATTCGGTTGAACCGAAACTTGGGTGCTTGAAGGTTGCTGTAGCGGAGTGTGGTGAAGACTAGTGTATGGTTGAAGACCGGTGTTGCTGCTACTAAAAAAAATACTGTTGAATGAAGAAATGAGAGTAAGATGTTGCAGAGGATTAGAAGCCTTGAGAGTAGAAAGATTGCTGTCCTTTTTCGTGTCCTTCAAAGGAGAGGGTTTAAGGGTTTATATAGAAAGTTGAAAAGCAAAAGAAAATGGAAGGAAATCACCTTAGCAGGGATTTGGGAGCGGAATCTGCCTAATCCGACCGTTATCGCAACGTTGGATTTTTTGAAATTTGCATTAAATCCGGTCATTGCTGTAGGTTTTAAGTTAGGTTTCTTGCAGAAAAAAAAAATGGAAAGTAGAAGAGGGAGAAGGAGAAGAAGAAAGGAAAGGGGAAAGTATCGGGGGGAGAGAGAGAGAGAGAGAGAGAGAGAGAGATGAGAAGGTCACATGGATGGTGGTCCCCACTGCCCCCTTCTTTAATTTTTTTTTTCTTTTTTAAAAAAAATAGTATTTACAGTTTGTTTTGTTTTACAAACTATGTTTGGCCTCTCAAACCTAAGATTTCGAGTGTCCGGACACTTGGTGATTCTTGAATCTGTGGCACCCAACTTTTCGAACAAAGTGCTGGAATTTTAGGAAAACAATTTAGGGTTATCCCTCTATCAGTTAGGGTTTTCCCTCTATATATCTTACCATTTAGCTATGTTATATCAATCAATATCTTTCATACATTGTAATAGTCCAATAAGAGGTGAATATTGTTACAACAAGGTTATCAATCTTCTTGGGTCTTACCAATATACAAAAATGATTTTTTTTTCTGCCTGTGATGGAAATGAATTATGCAGGTAAGTTCTAAATTCCTTTTACACACACAACACAACACAAACTTGGTGAATGAATGTGGGAATCGATCCTTGGTGTTGGGTACAACTCCTCAAGAGTTAACAATGTCCCCCGTGATTCCTTCAACAATAATACTATTACATAAACCTTATTGCTCTTCATGGGCCACTGTAGGATCATAAGATCGTCGCCACAAGCTACACCCTAACACCTACCCAAACGGTGATCCAAAATTTTGGATGATTTCAAATTTATAGATCAGTAAAATGGGATGTGTGTTTTGGTTGTACCCTCTTATAAGGGATGCATTGCTCTCTTCTAGACAAAACCATGCAATGCAAGAGGTACATATTGAAGTAGAGCCAATGCAAAACTTTCCTCCCTAACCTTTTTTTACAATTGCAATAATACTTAAAATATTTATCATTTTTGTATAATTGCAGTATACAAAATAATGGTTCAAAACTCTAGACTATGGATAATTCCCATAGCAATTGAAGTTAGAAGTTTCACAACTTGGTTTCTGTTAGTTATTGGGGATTTAAAACCAATTTTTTCATAGACAACTTTTTTCTTACATATGCTTCTGGTAATGACCTGAACCTAGCAATTCTGATTTCTATTTATTAAAAATAATAATTAGGATTTTGTTAGATTTAATTGGGCATTTTCAGAATTTCTTTGTGAGAATTAATGAACTAATTAGAAACATAAGGATAGTTTTGCAAATAAAGATATCAACTTAGGGTTTATGTGTAATTAAATAACTTATGGGGTATTAAGTGTAAGAATATTCAAAATTCAAATGGGATCACAAGAGAGAGGTGCGTGGAGTGGGGGATGGGAGTGAGGTGATGGAAGCAAGGTTTCCATAACTGCCTTCCTCACTTCCCCAAATTTGTAAGAATCAAGAAGAAGGAATGTCACATCCCAAACTTAAGGAATTCACGTTGAACCCCTCATGTTTGAGACGTGATTCCCACCCAATCGAGATCGGGAGTGGTAATCAATATAAGAGCCAAACCATATAATTAAGTAAAACTTGAAGGAAATTACTTTACTAGAACTAATAAAAAATAACTAAGTCTATTACATCCAAAATACTTAATGAAATCACAGCAAAAAAATAAATAAAATACCCGATTCTCATGCTTAAATCAGATCCTATCCTTATAGATAATATCTAACTAAAAGTAAAATGAAATTGAAGTAAAACTCATCCCACGCATGCATCAAGTTCAGCCATATCATCATAATAATATTCCTCATCATGTACTCCATTATTCCTTGAAATCGTTGTCATAAGATGTCTGCTGCACTTAGCTCAGTAAGTAAAACAATTAAACTACATATTAGATTGGAATAGAGTCAAAGCCACTCTCCAATGATACAACATAGACTAAACAATAAATAACATGTAATAAATATGCAATGTGATGCAAGTCAGATTATCAATGTATGCAATGCATGCTCAACAACAGTAATGATGATTACCACATGTAATCCATGCACATGAATATGATACGAAGTTAATGCATTCTGTTTGGCATTCGATTAAAATATGTTCACACCAGATCTTAATCGTACTAGTCGAGATGGCTCACCCATAACACATCCCCCGATATTTGGTTGGACTAATAGACTATTCTATGTGTACATCATAGTTTCTAGGAGCTGCTAGCAAGAGGTCACAATCGCCTCAGTTATTTTCAATCATAAGGACAATCCCAAGGAATCACACAGAATAACCTCTATGAGCCATACATTAACCGATCTACTAACAAAGTTCACTCAATTAATTGGTATATTGGGAATGACACCTAGAACATATCCTTCACCATAAACAGATTTGGTCTATTGGGATGATCAGTCCCTCAACACATATAATAAATATCAATAGTCCACCCAGGACTTCCTCATCAATATGATAACACTTATTATGTCCATAATATCCAACACATGGATTTATGGGGTATAGTCAGGCATTAGACCTACCCAAGGTCACTAATGCAAACGGGCATATGCTATGCAAGTGTAATGTATGTGCACATTAACTAAACATACATTAGGTATATGTAATATCTTGAACTTTTATAGGGGTTAATTCGTAATTAATTTGAAAAATATAGGTAATTTAAATTTTTAGAAGTAGTTACACCTTTGACTTTGACTGCTTGTGATTGGTGGGTTGCACAATGGGAAACTAAAGTGCTTCATACACAATCGTAACCCTTTAAGTTATAATGTGTAACTAAAATATGTAGGGACATCTAAATCATACATTAATGGCTAATAAATATTATAATCTAGTGTAATCAATAAATCAAAACTATAGGTTATAAACAAAGGATGTTTAAGCTTAAACAGAAACTAGCTTAATTGATTAAACTAAAATCAACCAAACGGGACATAGTTTTAATAATTAACTAGTTGGACTCAAGTAATGCTCAATAAGATAAAGCCCACCAAAACTTAAGCCCAATTAACCTAATTAAATAACTATTTTTCGTATTAATTAATACCTGTTAATTAAAGGTCAACTTATAGTACAACTAGGACACTAGACTAAGGTTAGAACAACCACTAATATTCCTAATATAACTAGAAGACTTAAAACCAAGGGTTGGGATTAATTAGACTAATTTAAAGGATAATATTAAAAGACAAAGAACCTAATCTAATTAGGATAAAGGTTAGATAAGACTAATCATTAATTCACACTAGAATTAGAACACCTCTCATCTAAAGGATGTAAATTAACTAATCTAATCTAAGGGCTAAGATTAGAAACTTAATCCTAAACTAAATTGGACTCTAAAGCAACTAGGAGACAAGATTAAAACCTATATATACATGGTCTTGGTCGTACAAATCATTAAACTTAAGTCCAAGTTGATTGCTGGAGCTAAGAAGAGGAAGAAGAACAATTCAGACTTGAACTAGGTTGAAGAAGAAGAAGATCCGACAAGCTAAAGCACTATAAGTAATTTCGATTACTCTTTATTTTGGATTTGGATTTAGGTGTCTAGGTCATATTCAATGAATATGACATAGCACAACCTTAAAAT
>JAUPMG010176280.1:0-10489 GCA_031762675.1 Pachysandra terminalis
GTGAATTGAATGTTGCATATGGACTTTCCGGCTGTGATAGCTTGGTCTTATACCCCTCATGACACAAAGGGTTTAGATTGACACATGAGATATTGACTTGAAACTATCTAGCCCTATGAGAGGACACTGGTCGGACCAAGCTTAGTGAGCAAACCCACATAGGGAATCTCTTCCGTTTTGAGGTGAGACAATTGCCAAAGGATTCGCACGTTGGTGTAATCTTGGAAGATGGTATGCTATCCAAGGATCCGCACGTTGGTGTAAGCTTAGGAGACATCTAAGCTATATTATGCCCTCTGTTGGGTTGTGAAGATGTATGAATCCTTGAGGGATACCGCAGATGGCTGTAAGTCTTGGTTGAATGGTCCGTGATCAAAAATAAGTGCGGGGATTGTGCCTCCTAGGTTGAAAACCCTTAAAACTATGCGGTTCCCATAGAATGGTTCTATCCCATAGTTCGTTCATACGAGGGGGATGATTTCAGGTTGTTGGAACACCCTGGGGCGATTTCAGGTTGCAGGGACACCCCGAATAGAGATCGAGATCATGTGGGATCATACGATATTTAACAACTTAGACAGCTTAACATTTCTCTTGCTTTGCACGTTTGTGTTGATATTATTGCTAGTGCCACTTGTATGATGCACTTGGCCTAATCCTCATACTTTAAAATCAATACATGTAGTGTAGGATCACAGACCACTGAGTATTACTTAGTGAGGATGGGAGAGAATTATTATTGCGTGACACAACTGTACACAACACACACTTATTACATTTATTACACCTTTGTACACGTCTGCACATTTTCTTAAATACTGGAACATGAGTGAATGCCCTTCATCGAAGGTTTACTCATCCGGGCTTCCAGCTTATGGATGTTGTTTAATATTTTAGGTTTAGGAGTTTAGGAGCGGCACGAGAAGACTTGGTTTGGGTAGTGTACTCTGATAGACATATGGTATAGTTAGTTCGAAGTAGATTTTACTTCATTTGAAGTTGCTATTTTAGCATATCATTTATTGTTACTTATTTTTTACTAGAACTATTAAACTTCTGCTTATGTTTGTTGATCCACCTCCATAACGATATGGGATAAAGGTTGCAACTAAACCGAAGGTTCTGAATTTTCGGGTTGGTTCGTGACAATGCGGCTATACCCAAAACGTGTACACACGCTTTTTTAAGAAAGTGCCACGTATAAAGTGGGGTTTAATTAGCCCGCCTGATCACCAATATATTTTTAGTGAAAAATTTCTTTCAAAGCACTTAACTTCTAAAAGTATTTATATAAAATGGTTTTTCCCGAAAAATAGGAAGGCAACCATTCTTTTAGATTTTAACTAATGCAAGGTCTTACGGGATTGGATGTGGCAAGAGTTCTTAAAAGTTACATGGATATTTGAGACCTCCTCTAGAAAGCTCAATAGTCATATCCAAACCAGATGATTATAATACATAGGGCCAAGTTTCAACATGTTGTTCATTGTGCCAACTAGAGTTGTAAACGAGCCGAGCCAAACTTTGCCCAATTCAACCCGGGTTCATAAACCTTAAGCAAGGTCCAGGTTCTTTAAAATAATGTGGGATCAAGCTCATCTCAGGCTTGTTAATATCTTGTGCGCTCAAGTTTGGCTCACAAAAGCCCGGCTCGCAAAACGCTTGATTCATAAAAAATCTTATATTAGTACAAATGCAATAATATTATAAGATACGTGTTTAATATTAATATATGTAGATACAAAAAATGGTATGGGAAAATAGCCCAATAATAGACCGCCACGTGTTAGGACTATGACCAACACGTAGCAAGATTCCCATTGATATCCATGGGTATAACCCTCGGGAACTTTCCAAGGAAAAACCCCAGTCTGTTCGAAGAACCATTTCAAGGAATGTACAACCAAGACAAAGATATAGGGAGAAGGTAGTGCGCTACCATGATGACCCTTTATTACATAATTCACAGGATGATCAACACTACATACGGAATATGCAATGAAGCTAATATCAACAGGTACTCTATAGCGGGATGCTAGACCCCTTTACAACAAGATGCTGATACAAAAATACCTCTCAAGTCATACTCGAGGGTGCCCACCTACGATGGGACAACCCCTCGGGTTCTTGAGAGCCTTAGAGGTTCGCTCACCTTTTTCAAGGAGACGCTTCTCAGTGAACACTATTGATTGGAATTTACACCTAAGGGGGGAGATCTCCCAAGAAGTCGTAAGACGCCGATACTACATTCGTCTAGAGTGATGCTCGATGACATCGTAAGCGATACTATCTCCGTCTAGGGCAATGCTCGATGACATCATAGGCAATAATACTGCCATCTAGAGGATGCTCGATGACATCGCAGGTGATACTACCTCCGTCTACGAGCAAAGCTCGACAACAACGTAGGCGATGCTACCTTCGTTTAGAGTGAAGCTCGACGAAGTCGTAGGCGATGCTACCTCCGTCTAGAGTGAAGCTCGATGGCGTTGTAGGCGATACTACCTCCGTCTAAAGAGAAACTCGACGATGTCATAGGAAATACTACCTCCGTCTAGAGCGAAACTCGATGATGTCGTAGGTGATACTTCCTCCGTTTAAGTACGATGCACGACGACATCGTAAGCGATACTAACCCTGTCTAAAGCGAAGCTTGATGACGTCGTAGGAGATACTACCTCCGTCTAGAGGAAAGCTCGACGATGTTGTAGGGAATACTACCTCCGTCTAGAGAAAAGCTCAACGACATCGTAGGCGATACTTTTTCCGTCCAGAGTGAAGCTCGACGACGTCGTAGGCGATACTTCCTTCATCTAAGAGCGAAGCTCGAGGACGTCGTAAGCAATACTTCCTCCGTCTAAGAGCAAAGCTCGACGATGTCCTAGGCGATACTACCTCCGTCTAGAGTGAAGCTCGACAACATTGTACGTGATACTACCTCCATCTAAGAGCAAAGCTCGACGACGTCGTAGGCGATACTACCTCCATCTAGAGTGAAGCTCGACGACGTCGTAGGCAATTCTACCTCCGTCAAGAGTGAAGCTTAACGACCTCGTAGGCAATACTACCTCCGTCTAGAGCAAAGCTCGACGACATCGTAGGCGATACTAACTTCGTCTAGAGTGAAGCTCGACGACGTCGTAGGCGATACTACCTCAGTCTAGAGCAAAGGTCGACGATGTCGTAGGGGATACTACCTCCGTCTAGAGTGAAGTTCGATGATGTTGTAGGAGATACTACCTCTATCTAGAGCGAAGCTCAACGACGTCGTAGGCGATAGTACCTCCATCTAGAGTGAAGCTTGATGACATCGTAGGCGATACTTCCTCCGTCTAGGAGCGAAGCTCGACGACATCGTAGGCAATAATACCTCCCTTTAGAGTGAAGCTCGACGACGTCGTAGGCGATACTACCTCCGTCTTTAGTGAAGCTCGACGATGTCGTAGGCAATACTACCTCCGTCTAGAGCGAAGCTCGACGATGTCGTAGGCGATACTTCCTCTATCTAGAGAAAAGCTCAACGACGTCGTAGGCGATACTTCCTCTGTGTAAGAGCGAAGCTCGACGACGTCATAGGCGCTACTACGTCCATCTAGAGAAAATCTCGACGACGTCGTAGGTGATACTACCTCTGTCTAGAGCAAAGCTCGACAACATCGCAGGCGATACTACCTCAGTCTAGAACGAAGCTCGACGACGTCGTAGGGGATACTTCTTCCGTCTAGAGCGAAGCTTGACGATGTCGTAAGCAATACTACCTCCGTCTAGAGCGAAGCTCACCAACGTCATAGGTGATATTATCTCCATCTAAAGCGATGCTCTAAGACATAGAAGGTGATACATGCCTCCGTCCGAAGCTATGCTCAACGATGTAGAAGGTGATACATAGCCTCCATCTAGAGGTAACCTCGACGACGTAGAAGGAACGCCTCCGTCTAGAGGGAACCTTGACGACGTAGAAGGCCACATAGTCTCGAAAGTGCTAAGGTTTGAGCACCTCAAAAGTACTAAGAGTCAATGGTGCCAAGACTAGACAGTCTTGACGACGCCTAGGCTAAACAACTTTCATTACCACTTGTATCTACTGATCGCCAACGCTCATATCGAGGGGTCATGAGGCTTGCCAACACTTGGCTGTATTGGGATTATAGGCCGTGTTACGGTTTCTCAATGGCAAACCTATAATTATCCGAACGACTTGTGATTAGTCCACCTAAGAGACTGGGGTACATGATGTGCAATACCCCAGGCGAGCGTTTTAAGAACTGTTAGAAACGGTGGTTGGGAATTCTAATAGTAGTTAATTCTCTTCCAAAAGCTATAAATACTAGCTCACTTCCCTTATTTTGCGAGGATGAGAAATCACAGAAAGGGGAGACATCTGATGAAATTCCCAGATCTTGAACTACGTTTGAATTGATCCATGTTTGGGTATGTAGGCAGCCTGCAACAGGTTCAGTCATAACCTCAATTAGAGCCCTAGGGGTTGGAGAATCTCTAACACCTTGACCCGCAATTTTCCTTAGCCTGGTTCTACCCGTGTGAGTGTCACATCCCAAATCCTAGGCTATATTTCCCTACTAGGGGTATAATCCTGAATTCCAAGTTTGACTCTCACCCCTCCTCGACTCACTACTAAGGGATGGCACACCCACAATAACACTAATACTCCAACAGTTACCTCGAAAGTAAAATAACTGTAGAAGCAAATATATGTATATATATATGTGTGTGTGTGTGTGTGTGTGTGTGTGTGTGTGTGTATATATATATATATATATATATATAATAAACTCAAACCCAAACATGGTTCGATATCAACAACACCAAAACCAAAAGGTACAAGTAAGGGCTAACAACACTGCTTAACTAGCAAAGGAGTCCAACTACTCCAACTAAATACAACATAGTCTAAAAATGAAATTAAACAGAAGGAACTAAGTCTTCAAGTCTTCAGCTCCAAGTCCTCGCAGTATCTACCTCGGTAATTTGTTTTCTTAAGTTGATTAACCTGAAATGTTGGGAGCCAGAAAGCCTTGAGCTAAGCGCTGAGCAAATACAATGTGCAAACATGGTGTGACATGTCAAGGTTCACTATGAGAATGCACGTCGTACCATGATACAATAAAATAGTTCATTTCTTTTATGCAATGACATGAATATCTAATCCACCCGTCACTCAAGGATGGCTATTACAAACACGCGAATGTAATGCATGTGTCACAAACCAAACCAGAAAATCCCAATTTCTGATTTATTCGCAACCTTCACCCCATATCTCTATGGAAGTGGATTAGAATGGTCAAACCATAAGCGGAAGTAATTACAGTTCTAGTAAGATATAAGTAACTAATACTACATAATCTAAATCTGATAAATTCTAAAGAGGAAAATTCTAAGATCTAGACTAATGCTAACATTCTATCAAAGTGATGTACCTAAACAGGTTCTCTCTCATCGACCAAGCTCAACAAACCGAAAGATCCTCCTAGACCATGTTGCAAAAAAGCATAAGCTACACTAGCCACTAAAAAATAATATCAGGAATATATAATACTATCCTAGAGACTAATCATTCACAATACTCTCAAATAAGAGATCATAATAAGAGAAGAATGCATGTGGCCAATTATTTATTATGCATGCTATGCACCTATATACAGTAATCACCAAGGGGAGCTAAAAAACAGTCTAGTATGCAATGCAAATGCAATCTCTGTCAGTATGTACAAGATGGCATGTTTCCTCCTGATCCAGTCTCTATTCGAGGTGTCCCAGCAACCTGAATTCGCCGCAGGGTGTTCCAGCAACATGAAATCATCCCCCTGTCATAACGGTGCAAGGAATAGGGCTATTCTATGTGTACAACATAGTTTTAAGGGCTTTCAACCTAGGAGGCACAATCCCCTCACTTATTTTTTATCAGTGGTACGTATACCAAGACTTGCACCCATGTGAGGTATTCCTCAGGAAAACATGACACTTGACATACCACAGAGGTCTATCTCTTTATGATATCACATCCAAGTTTACACCAACGTGTGAATCCTTGGGTGATATCATCTTTCAAGCTTACACCAACGTGCAGATCCTTGGGTACACGACTCTTAGGCGATAGGGCAGTCTATTGGGGTAGCTAATCCCTCAACTCGTCCTTGCCAGTCTCCTCACTAGACATGGGGTTCACATCACTCTCATTATTATTTAAATCACGAGACTCAACCGTGTGGTCTCAGAAAGTACTTCTCTTGACCAAGCTATGGTCTCGAGTCAATGCTATGCAAGTGAATGAGTGCACGCTAGCTAAGCGTAATGCATTTTTATACCCATAATGCATCAAAATCCATTCCAACACATGATATTTCACTAAACAAATAACATGATACATTTAAATCATTCCCATACATGTATGAACATGAAAATAAAGGAAATGCATGGAATTCAAGATGAATCTATCTATATTCATGATAGTATTCACTTACCTCTACCAAGCAAGCAAAAACCACCCAAAGCCCTAGCATGAATCCCTTCTCTCTTCCTCCACTTGCAAGCTTCCAAGCCAAACAAACCAAAATGATAGAAAACATGAGATTCCTTTCTCTCATTCAAGCCAACAACCCAAGACACGTGTCTAAATCTTAGCCCTCCAAACCTAATCACTCTAATATAAGCCTTACAATCACAACCACTCTAAACTCTAATCCTAGCCCTTAAATTATAACCACTGAAATCTCAACCACACAAACACTACTACTCTAACTCTCTCCAACAATCCTCACCACATATCTCAAACTAACAAAATTAAATCTATGCCACACAAACAAACATATACTTAATCTCCACCACACAGGCAACACAAGAGCTGAAATAGATCTAAACCACACATCATGATTTTGATCCAGGTGACCAAAAAACAATGTCAAACACCAAAAGGGCCATGCTACAGTGTGTAGCTGTCACATCCTGAACCATTGAGACCATCGATATTCCCAATAGTAAAGTATGTAATTCTCACCCGAATAAAACATGGGAGTGGAAAGAAATAATCAAAATAAACAATAACATTTTTAGGTATACTTAAGTAAAAATAATTAATTTGGTCTTATTACAACTGACTTAATGAATCTATAAATAAAAACTTCTACAAAATCCTATCTACTATTTCTTCAATTCTAGTTCCATCCCATGCTCTCCCTATGCTACAGAAATCCTGAAAAATATAAATAAACATACGTAAACTGGAAAGCCCGGATGAGTAGTCCTTCAAAGCAAGGTATTTACTAATCCCCAATGTTATGAGATAAAAATAATAAGATAGATAAAATAGATATAATTCTGGAAATTGTATGGTATATAATGATGAATATAGCAGAAAACAAATAATAAGTGTTTCTCTACCAATCTCACTTTGGTATATGAAATAATGGTCCACATCACAAATCCTAATTCTATATGAAAAATCAGATCAGGTGCATCATACACAAAACCCTAAGAATAATGTCAACAAAGATTATGCAATAATGCAAGTGCTGTTAAGTATGTTAATATTGTAAGTTCCCACATGATCGATCATACCTTGATAAAGATGCCTCCTCGAACCATCCCCCCATACAGGGCTACTCTCAAGTTAAGATATTCCATGTGCGCATCATAGTTCTAAGGGATTTCGACCTAGAGGACACAATTCCCTCACCTTATTTGTGATCAAGGGTAATAATCCAAAGAATTCCAATTGAAAATTCCTCAATGAATCTTACATATTAAACAACTAACAGAAGGGTATATGATTCAGATATTGGGCCTCACATTGTGAACTTTCCCTCACCTATCATCTTTCCACAAGTCTGTTGGGTCCACCATGCAAGGATTTGTTGCCCTCACCTTCGGAGTAAACAAATAAATTGGTATATTGGGATGTACAGTCCCTCAACACATAATAATATCACATAGTCCAACCAATGGGTAAAATAGTCAAGTCTCAGTGTAATCTGATCCCATCAAAGGCTTAGGGTCTCAGACCTTGCTATCGTAGTAGTGTAATCCATAATGCAACTCGTGTTTTCATTCATTTGATTAACACAAAGAATATCTTATAGGCATATATTCATATCAGCAAAGACATGAGCACATTCTCATGATTCAAATAATTAATATATAAGTCCATATCTCAGGCAAGAATATCCATATACTCATATTAATTATGATAAGGTTACTAATAATTGTCTATAACCATAATTAGTAAGACATTCCAATCAAATAAGCACTATATTATACATAAACACATATATAATGGTAAAACATAGTCATTGAGTTATTTAATTCAATTTCTGTACCTAGACATGCATAAATAGAGGGTATAGTACTACTGGTATGGTCCCAAGTCTAATCTCTTAATTCCTTCAGAATATTACTTCCTAATCCATGGTTCTAGTTGACTAAAATCAGTTTAAACTTGGTAGGTACTTGGTTAGAATGATCTCAGTCTTTAGGTTTATTTATGGGGTCTAAAAACTCTGTAATTCAATTATGTTAAGTCTAAATTTAAGTGTCCAAGAGTTAAGGATTAAAAATAGGTCATATGGCTCTCTCGGCATGCTCGGCGAGTATATCGGCTCATGTTTCCGGTCGCCGGGTGGTATAATGCAATGTGTTTTGCTGGGTTTGGTCAAACATGGCTTGACGCGTACTCAGCGCATCAAAATATGGGTCACCACCAAAACCAGGGACTAAAAATACTCTCTGTGACGTTCAGTGCATAGACGGAGCATCGAAATTGTAATAACCCAACTCAAATAGGGGAGTTTAGAGTAATTATTAATAAGGTTTATATGTAATTAGTTAGAAATTCGGGGCTAAATTAAAATTTTAGTAATTGGCTGATTAATTGACTTTGACCAATTATGATTGGTGGGAGCGCAATAGAGGATCTAAAGTGCATCACACACAATCATAACCTCAAAGTTAATCTAATGGATGAGATTTCGCAGGAATAATAAAACATAATGAATGGTTAGGATTAAAAGACAAACAAAAAATAGGAATTAGACAAGTCATAGTCTAAATAAAACAGGATTTAGATAAAGTCTGTGTTGTACTAGGATTGCTAGTAATTTTAAAACCAAAGGTGTAGATTAATTAATTTAAAATCAAGGGATGAGATTAGAGACAAATCCTAAACTAATTCTAACTCTTAAAAAATATCTAGAGAGTGGTTTGGTCTTCCAAACCAATAATCTAAATTTCTGAGTTGAAGAATTGGAGCTAAGGAAGAAGAAGACTGTTCAAGACTGGAACTAGGTTGAGGAAGAGCAAGAATTCACGCAACAATCAAGGTAAGTAACCTCAATTTTGTATATGATCTTGATTTGAATTAAGTGACATGCCATATTCAAAGAATATGACATACTTCATTGAATTCAACTCATATAAAAATATGTTCTTCATAAAAACTTGATCTTTTTATTTAAATTCTTCCAAGCATGAACTTTGATTATTTGATTGGTATTTTTATTGGGTCAGGTTCGGAAATTGAAATTAATATGAGTTTATGTTTATGATAATTGCTAATTACTATTTAAAATTTCAAAAAGTATTGAAAAACCACGAACTGGGCCCAACCGGCGACCTGCCGACGTGCCGGCTAAGCTGCCGATTGAACCCAGTAGGTCGAGCAGCACTACCGGCGTGCCGGTATCCTGCCAGAACCCTGCCGGTTCCCAATATGGGAATTTGAGCAACCTGCCCAGCCTACCGGAAGGCAACCGGCGTGCCGGTTAGCCTCCCGGTGGCCCCCTTTTGTCTATGTATTAGTTTTTGGCTCCTGGATAGCCTGCCGGATGACTAGACGATGTGCCGGCCAGCTCGCCGGTGGCTACCCAGGTTATTTTTGATGAAATTGGAACCACTGCCTAGCCTGCCGGATGACCAGCCGGTGTGCTGGCCATCCTACCGGCCAATCAACAACTCTGAGAGTTTGTTTGTGAGCCCCTAGCTACCGGATGGCCAACCAGTGTGCTGATTAGCCCACCGGTCTACCCAAACCATTTTATATTGTTTCGTTTGATGGGTTATATTTGTTGTTGATTATTTGGTTTACTTATATGAGATTGATTTATGTTTATTTATGATTAATCATCTATATGCTATTATTTTGGAATTGATTGATTTATGGCTATTTGTGATTAATCATCTACATGCTATCATTTTTATTTGATTGGTTATTATCATAAGTTAACTATGTTTTATGGTATCGTAGTCTATGTTTAGAGTTAATGCACAACTGTAAACTTATATGATTGATTAGCTAATGTGCACCATCACATCACATTGAACATCATAGCCATTATGAGTTAATGGCCATAATCTGGTCATAGACTTGACTTACCATTAGACTTCACTTATGATGAAGTTCAGATCTAATTGAGTGAATCATGATCTGGAAATCATGATTGGGTGAGGAAGTCCCGGATGGACTGATATTATTGGTTGA
>JAUPMG010176291.1:0-10489 GCA_031762675.1 Pachysandra terminalis
ACTGACCTCGAGTATTGTACACTCGTTAATAGTTTATTATGGTGTTCTTCGTACCATGGGTCGGTCTCTCTACAAACGAAGAAAGGGCATCCGGCTACTCCTGGAGATGGTTCCCCGAATATTGTGGTTTATTGTGGTTTCACTTGGAGATTGAGGGACACTTAACCAATTAAGAAAACATAGGTATTCCTTGTGTGAGCATACCATTAGAGCATTTGAATGACACTCATTACATCATCCATCATAATTGAACATTGCATATCGTTTCTATGTACTTGTACTTGTTTATCTCGAGTTGATTTTGGAAATGAGGTTGTGACCATGGTAAGACGGTCTTAGTACTATCACTGGACATTTCATGCTAAGCAACTTACTTATGTTGCAGGTCAAGCTCGTGACTGTGGTGGCGGCGCACCATGAGTTGCAGACAGTTGCTGTTTATTTCGTGTACTCATTACTTTATTTTGTTTACAGACCAGATGTCACGTTTATTGAATTATTTGAGAATTGATGTAATAATGGCCCAGCTGAGTGCCAGTAGTTAGTTGTTTATTTGTTTTTAGTACTTGCTTCCGCACTCTGTTGAATGAATAAAGTTAGTTTATTTCATCTTATCTTTGGTTATGATATGCTAATCCGCGGTCCAGAAATGGATCTCGAAGGTCGCGTCTCGTGATTCGTGCCATCCCAGCTAGGGATCAGGGTTACGAGTTCAGGGCGTGACAACAGCGGCGACCCCTAGGGACACCGAAATATGCCAAGTTGATCCAAATCTTTTATTCTTTTGGGAGCATGTGTATATTGATCTCATTAGACCAAATCTGATGTTAGTTATGCCTGATTATGCATATTTCATTTACTTATACCCTGTTTGGACTGATTTCCATGCTAGTTGAACCTGATTTTTTTATATGGTTGATTTTATATGTTTTTAACATGTCAAGAATGCTAGGTAGACTTATTACACACTGTACACAATATTTGCATGCTTAGGTAATGTGCACCTTATCACTTGCCCTTCTCATGCCTTAAGACCATGAATTTGGTCTATAGGTCTACACCCTTTGCATGTAAGTTCATACTACTGAACTTTTAATGACTTAAGAGGTTGCTGTGATTTATAAATCACAGTAGGTGAGGAGACTTTCATTATTTGATTATTAATGGAGTTGAGAGATTGGCTATCCCAATATACCTATGGATCCTTCGAGACTATGTTTTGTCCTATAGACTATTATTAAAGGAGTTCATGTTTCTTGCTTATATATATAATTTCCTGAGGAGTTTCCGTATGGAATTACTTGGAGTTATTGCCCTTGATCACAAACAAGTGGGGGAATTGTGCCCTCTAGGTCGGAACCCCTTAGAACTATGATGCACACATGGAATATCTTAACTTGAGAGTGGCCCTGTATGGGGGGGGATGGTTCGAGAAGACATCTTGCTCAAGGAATGATCGATCTCGTGGGAACCTATATATAATTCTTAAATACAGTTTATTTAATTAAGTTGCACAGAACTTAGACTACATGCTAGATCACATATGGTGATTATTATCTGTACACAGTAGGCACATAGTAAGACTTGACAATTCTTATGCTTATATATGTTTCATTGATAAATCTGTTCATATTACTCATGTTTATGTTTCTGGAAATTTTATAGACTATTGTTGAAGAGAGCCTTGGCCCTACTTCAATTTATAAACCTTGTTAAATTTGATTACTTACAGGCTAGGTGTAGCTTACGCTTTTAAGCAACATATTTCAGGACAATTAGACAATGAGTACTTGGACTACGGAGACCCTACTTTGGACCATTGTTTTGAATGAACTACTGAATTTATCGAAGAAGATGATGCTTAGGATTTTTATTAGAGATTTTCTTTCTTTTTATTGGCTTGCATGCCAAAATATTTTACTAGCCATCGTTAGGCTTTATTTTGTTTAGGAATTAGATTAGCATGAGAACTATAGTATTTCTTTTCCGCTGTTTTGTTTATTTGCCTTAGTTTTTGACTGTTATGAGATGTAGCTACTTTATTTGATTATTTTTTCAAGTTAATAAAATCTCAGTACTTTCAATTACTTTGGCAATGTATTGACTGCCACTCCAATGTGGTTATGGGGTGAGAGTCATATTTCATGCGTAGGGACTCATTCGAGAACTCTTAAGTTTGGAATGTGACAGGATGTCAGAAGACGAGGCTGGGGCGGGAGTCTCGATAGCTGTCCCAAGCAGGAGCACAGGTGTCAAGCGGTGGATGGGAGGGGAAAAGTCAATGGTCTGGGTGTAGAAGGTGTTTTAAATTCAATTAAGGATGAAGTGGCAGCTGTTGGGAGGTTTGGTACCATTCCAACAACCGAACTGCATTCCACGCGTATGGCGGGATCAGGTTAAGAAGTTTCTTCTTCAGCTTCAGTTACAAGTATCTGAGCTGAGAGACCTGGTGTCAGTTATAGTGTAGCGCGTCAGTTAGTGGTTGCAGGGGTCTCGCCCTCGCCGCCGGTAGGTGCCTTATCGGAGTGCTGCTCCCACGAGAGGCTACAGACCATTTGTGTTCGTATTTAGGGGTGAAAGAGAGGATTGGAGGGCGCTCAGACGTGGGCAATCCGGTAAGATCCGAAGGTTTAGACGCTGCCCTTTTGAAGGTTGCATAATCGGAAGTGTTGTTGAGTGTTTACGATGAATTTGGGCTGTTCTCTTCTCTCGGAGGTCGTGATCGCTTCCCTTCTATCGTCGCACATTAAGCACATTGGGGTGGGTCTTGTAGCAATACGTCCTCCCTTTTGCGTGGTTGGTTTGTAGGATTTGTTGGTTGTATATGGAATGTCGCTGTTCAGCCTTGATGCTTCAGTTCGCATAGGCGTGGTCAGTTGTTTTTTTGTTCCTGTTGGTTCAACTAAAGTTGTGTTGGGTGTTTGTTGTCTTTCTTTAGGTACAGGTGGGGAGTCATCTGCTTTGGGTTCAGGTCTTACGTTGGACAACGTCCTCCCCTGGAACGGTGGAAGATTTAACTCATGTGGATCGACCTCCTCTATAGGGCTTCCCTGCCTTGCATACTCGAGTGGTGCTCTGCGTAGTGATATTCTTCAGGGTGTGCTTCTAGTGGGGAGGGAGTTAGGTTTAGAGGAGTTGGATTCAGAGTGGGTCAAATCGGGAGTGGAGAATCTAGATGATTGGGTAAGGGTGGAGGACATCGCAAGATTGTTTAGAATTTCGGTGTCGGATTGGGATGGCAACCCATCACTTTGGCCTTGGCAGTGAGGCGTTTTAGGCGGAATAGGTTTGGTCTACCTATTGGGTGTTCACTGAAAGCGAGAAATACGAGATTCTGGTTGCAGTATAATTGAAGGAAAGGGAGGGAAAATAAAACCAAAAGTGCTTAATGAAGATTTTGAAGTGGAAGATTAGAGGGCTTGGGAAAGCCCATAAAAGACTAGCGGTCTGTGATTTGTGCTCTCGTGTGAAGCCTAGTGTGGTTGTCTTACAAGAAACCAAAATAGAGAGGTCCGTATTAGTTTGATTAGGAGATTATGGAAAGGTAAGAGCATTGAGTGGGTGGCCCTTCTGTCTATAGGTGCGTCGGGAGGGATCTTAGTTATGTGGGACACCGATGTTATCTCAGGTGTTGAGCTTAAGGTGGTCAGCTTCTCAGTGTCAGTGAAATTCGTTGATGTTGAGGACAACTTTGAGTGGGTTCTTTCAAAGGGTCTACAGTCCTAACTGCAGGTCGCGTTGGAGGCTGTTTTGGGAGGAGATTAGGGAGGTTAGGGCATCTTGGGATGGGCCCTGGTGCTTGATCGGGGATTTTAATGTGGTTAGGAGTTCGGAGGAGAGAAATAGAGGGCATAGTGTCGATCGTAGTATGAGAGAGTTCTCTAACCTGATTAATGACCTCAGTCTTAGAGATTAACCGTTGAGCGGTGGGTGGTTTACGTGGTCGCCTGCCAGGAGAATGCCATTTGGTGTTGATTGGATAAATGCTTGGTGTCGTCCAGTTGGGATGATCATTATCTGGCGGTTTCACAAGTAACGCTTGAGAGGACCACTTTGGATCATTGTCATCTTCTGATCTCTTCGGATAACTTGAGAAGTGGCCCATCTTCTTTTAGGTTTGAAAATATGTGGCTCTCTTTGGGTGATTTCAGGGATAAAGTATATGGGTGGTGGGGTGAGGTTGAGAGGTGCCTTTGACTGGAGGGGGTTTCACTTCATGCAATCCCTGAAGTACTTGAAAAGCAAAATTAAAGAATGGAATAAGAGGGAGTTTGGGCATTTGAGCTTTTGAAAACGGGATATCATCGGTATAATTGGTCGTATTGATCATGTGGAGCAGTCTAGAGCCATTACGATTGAGGAATTTGAGGAAAGGAAGTCAGCTAAAGGTCAATTGGAAGTGCTTTTGAGACAAGAGGAGATTAGTTGGAGGCAGAAATCTAGGGTGGCTTGGCTAAAGGAGGGTGATCAGAATACTAGATTTTTTCAGGTTGATGGGGTGTTTGTTGAGGACATAGATATTGTGGAGGCAATCTCTGAGTTTTATTCTGAACTGTATGGGTCAGACCAGGACTATTGCTTTAATGTGTCTAGATTGGGTGGCAATAGATTGTTGGATACCAGGCAGGGTGGGTGGAGACCTTTTGAGATTCAAGAAATTAAAGATGTTGTTTGGGGCTTAGGGAAGATAGAGCCCCGGGCCCTGATGGTTTCTCGATTGCTTTCTTTCAGGAATGTTGGGAGGTGGTGAAAGATGATCTGTTAAGTGTTCTCCAGGAATTTTATGAGGGCGGAATCATTAATAAGTCGACAAACGCTACCTTCATTGCACTAATTCCAAAAAAAAAACAGGGGGGTAGGGAATTACACGACTTTAGGCCAATAAGTCTGATAACCAGTCCTTACAAGATCATTGCCAAAGTGTTATCCTCTCGTTTAGAAATGGTGATTGGCAATTTGGTGTCCCAGAATCAAAGTGCTTTCATTGGCGGTCATCAGATATTAGACAGTTGCCCTTAAGTTAATAAGGAGGTGGTAGACGATTGGAAGAGAAATGATAGAGAAGGGCTGGTCTTGAAACTTGATTTGGAAAAATCTTATGATCGCGTGGAGAGGCATTTTCTTGATAAGGTTTTGGAATGGAAAGGTTTTGGAGTTAGATGGAGGAGGTGGTTTGCCGGATGTGTCCATAATGTGGTGTTTTCGTTCTTATGGAATGGTGGGGTATATGGTCAGGTGCCCTGTCTCGTGGTTTGAGGCAAGGAGATCCATTGTCACCTTTCCTCTCCACTTTGGTGGCAGATGTATTAAGTAGTTTTTTAGCTAAAGGGGGGAATTGGGTTTGATTTCTGGGTATTAGATAGGTCGGGATAGTGTTTGTATCTCGCACTTGCAATATGCGAATGACACCCTACTTTTCCTACAACTGGATGCAGTCCAAACTTATTGGATGAAGTCCATTGTTAGGTGTTTTGAGATGGTGTCGGGCCTTAAGGTTAACCTGGAGAAAAGTAGTTTAGCCGGATTGAATTTGTCGCAGGCAGTGATTTCAATGTCATCGACATGTCGACGCTTTTTCATCCTGCGACATAGAAACCAAGGGAAGTTCCTGGATTTCCCTTTTCCCTCATGTCGCGCGACATGACGGAAATTTTTTAAACCCTTCACGTGTCTCACATGTCGCGACATGTCTCACTTATCTGGCCTTTTTAAGGTTGTTTCTGGTCAGATGTCTCACATTTTGTGAGACATCTCCCCAAGTTTTCCTAAGCCTCTCAAGTTCTTCAACTTCTTCTCATTTCTCAGATCTACACTTGTAGGCTTGATTTTTTGCAAAAATGTTTTGCGAAAAACATATCTACGCATCAATCTTGACCCCGTGGACACGAAGATTCAAGTTTGGAAGTGCTTGAATCTAGGTAAAACTGAGATGTTTGATTTTAAGGCTTATATATGGATGAAAAATTGTTATTTTTTTATATGTTGATCTATGACACCTGATCTTTCGATGGGTGTCAACGGTTATTTTTTTCTCTTGCTAAAACTATTTATTGAATTTTTCGTGTAAATTTGTTTTTAAAAATATTTATTTTTTTAAAAATTCCTATAAAATTATGAAAACATAAATAAAAAGTGAATAAAAATTATAGAAAAAAAACAGTAGCTTATTATTTTCATAATTATATTTTGTAAATTATAAAAATAAAAGAAAATATTAAAAAATTATAAAAATTGGAAAAAAAATAGAAAATTCAAAAATACTAAAAAATTCCAGAAAAATAAAAAAACTTAGAAAGATGAATGGAATCCTCTATCTACTTTAGATTTGTTGTAACTTATGAACTTTTTCATGCTTTTATCTTATAGATTGAGCTTCATTCGAGTATGGTGGCCCCGAGAAACGATATTGGTTGGGTGCATGGGGTTATGTTTGAGAGGGATAAGAACAAGTCAGTGTGCAACTATTGTGGGCACATTGTGAGGAGTGGTGGTGTCACAAGGCTGAAGCAACACCTTGCACATGGTTTTAGAAATGTGATGGATTGTCCTAATGTACCTCCTGAGGTGCAAGTACAGATGAAAGATCATTTAGATGCAGGTGACATCTTCAGAAAGGGTAAGAAAGCACATCAGGAGTAGGTTAGATAGAGAATAGCACAACCTCCCCGTCCACCAACATCTGTAGTTGATGATGACGACGGTGATGATTGCATACCCTGCAGATTGTGAGACCGAGATGGAGAGATTACAGTACCGGGCAGCTTGACGCTCATGCAGACAGATTATGATAGGAGAGGAGGAAAGGATTAGGATGTCTGGGAGTCCAGGGACTTTTGGGGCAGGGGCATCAAGATCAGGTGTAGGAGCTTCTGGTGCTAGGGCACCGCCACTGCCGATACAGCATAGCCAGAGTCGGAGCTACTAGATGCCGGATCCTCCCATTGACTGTCATTGTATAAATTATCAAATGCTAGACAAAAATGACTGAAAGATGTTTGGAGTGGTGGGAGTGTTAGAGAGAAAATGAGTAAGTTCATCTCTCGGTTTTTCATATTCAACCACATTCCGGCTAATGTTGCGCATCACCACATTTTAAGAATATTGTGGATGCCATTCAGGAGTTAGGGAGAGGAGTCCCTACTCCATGTGAGATATTGGGCAAGTACTTGGAGCAGAAGGAGGTTGAGATACGCCAATACATTGAGAGCCTGAGACCCCATTGGGAGGAGTATGGGGTCACAATCATGTGTGATGGGTAGACTGGAACCACTAGGCTCAGCATCTTCATCGGCATATGAGAGGAATTGGAGTGCTTTCGCACTGATCCACACAAAGCAACGAAACAAATTGGCATACAAGAAGCTTCAGAAGCTTGTGTTCTGTCATTATAATATGCGGTTGAGGGTTAAGCAAGCGGAGATCGAGACTAGTGGCATATTAACACAAGACCCACTGGATCTACTTATTTCCACCATGGATGAGGAGGACCCATTATATGAGTGGGTCAGGAGTGGGGAGTTGGACTAGGCCGGTCAGCTTGATCTAGATATTGCCAGAGCAGCTACAGAATTCGGGATTGACGTAAACAAGGTGATGGAGACCGAGGTGGGCGATACTAGAGGACTCATTTGACCGAGCTATGCGGATCACACCGAGTAGGAGTGCAGGTGTATCTACTGGTGGACTTGGTGGTGATGGAGGGAGTGGTAATGTTGATGGTAGTGGGGCAGGGGCTTGTGGTGGTGGAATTGGTGGTGATGATGCCGCCGCCTAGGAGGGCACTAGTGGTGGTGGTTCAGGTGGTGGTAGTACTAGTGGTGTTGGACCTACTGGTGGTGTTGGACGACTTGCTGGTGGTGGTGCTGGTGCACAGTCATTAAATTCAGGTAGTAGACTGTCACATCCCAAATCTAAAGAGATCCTCGGGATACCTCAAAGGTTTAAAATGTAACTACCCCAACACAATGCGAGTGGATAAGCAATATAGAACATAAGCGTAAGTAATAATGTAATAATTCTAATAAATATTAATAAAAGTTACAATCTGTTTCTATAATAAAATAGAATTAATCTACAATCTAACTTATAATAATCTAACATATATCTTCTATTCCCGTGACTCCCTCGATAAAATTCATCCAATACTTGAAAAACATGAATAACTGCGACGTAAGCTAAAAGCTCGGGTGAGTAAGCCCTTCAAATCAGGGTATTTACTCAAAAACACATGTTATGAGAAAACAATAATATGATATAGTAACTATAGAAATAATGAGTAATATCTCATAGATATGAGCAATACACATACACCACATAGAAATAAAAAACGGGAGAACGATGCCAGGAGAACGGGTCTACAGGAGAACGGGAGTGGCCGCCGGAAGCGTCTGACGGGATGTTAGAGTCGAGTGCAAAAACATCTGTGTCAAAGGATTTATCAGCAATGGGAAGAAATGGGTAAGGATTACAGAGAGGTGTGATGTCCTCTCTAGTTGGCTCATATTCAAAGGCGAGGAAGTCGATTGGCTGATAAGGAAGCTAAAGCTTCTTTGCAAAAGGGACGATGAATTTGGAGTTCTAGGATCACCAAGAGAAGATGGGAAGGTTCCATTGATGGAATGCCGTAGAAATGCAAAAGGTCTGTTTCTGAAAATCTCCTCATTCGCAAAGGATGCTCGGCAGTGTGCTCTCGTTCTTCCAAGAAATTCGAATGGGTGGAGATATATCTAGGAAGCAGTGGAGGATGTGCTGGTACCTGTGCGAAATCAAAGAGATGATAGGAATGGAGCCGTTGCTCAAGGCTCTGGTTCTGGAAAAAAAGGGATTCAAGTTCTGGTGGAGACGATTAAAATGTCTGGTCATATTTCAAATTATGGCTGGTCCCCGGTGATTGCAGTGTGCCCTAGCGATTTGCTCTGGTATGTGGCCTTAAGGTATAAGGCTCCGTATGCTGTGAAAGATTGGGAGGAGGTGGAGAAGAGAATATCAAAAGAAAATTTGGACCAGGGTATAGAAGGTTTCCAATCGCTGGATTCGACGAAGGCAGTGCTCTTTGCGAATTCCGAGCAAGACGCTCGGCTGATGGCCCAGGAAAAAATAATAATCTATGAAGGGGGGCTAGAGATCACCCTGATAAGATGGAATATGGGAGATGGGATGAAGGTTGGGCCATGGAAGCCAGAGGGGACCTGGGCTGTAGTTGAAGAATCCCATTACAACTGATGTCGTTGGAAGTGTTGAATCTGCTCGGGGAATGTTGTGGAGGTCTAAAGGATGTGGGAAAAATTGAGATGATGGAAAACGGATTGGGGAAAGTCGAAATGAAGTGCAAGGAGGAGTTCGCGAGGAAAATCCCTAGATCGGTGGTGTTGTGGGATGGTTCGAGCTACTACGAAACCTTTATTTCTTTTCCGGCGAAAAATCGGGTTAGCTCTGGATGGTTCAAGCTTCAGGCGAGTTCAGAGGAGGAAGAAGACGTACGGATTCTGTCTTGGACAGATGTTTCTGGAGTGGGTAGGGATTTGACTTTGGGAAGAGGTACTGTGGAGAATGGGCCCCACCATAGTGTAAAGGATCGTCCGATCCCGATCTGGATCGGACGATCCAACTCGGGATCGGCTCGGGACGAGCCACGATCCCAAATCGATCCTTAAAATATGAAATAAACTCACTGACTCGGTCCAAAATCGGTCCAGATTGCCCGATCCGGACGATCTGACTTGGAATCACCGAGTCAGATCGGGCGATCCATATTGGATCGTCCGGTCCAAATTTGTCTAGAAGTCAAAATTAAAAGAAGTTTCTGGAGAAACTGATAAAGAACTAGTCCTTGAAAAAAAAAAAGGAATTTCAGAGAAAGGACGCAGAGAGATTGGGATTTGGGAGAGAAAAAGAGAGAGAGAGAGAGAGAGAGAGAGAGAGAGAGAGAGACTTATTAGTTTCTTCTTCTTCTTTTCTTTCTTTGAGTGAGGCGAGCCCTCGTCTTGTATTGCTGTGATTGCGTCCGCGTCACCATGTAGAGGGCGAGCCCTCTTCTTCTTCTTTTCTTGTTTTGAGAGAGGCGAGCCCACTTTTTTTTGTGCTGCAAGCCTATGACAACGTGGCCTTTACAGTTTACACTGCTGATTTGCAGAGAAATAGGGAAAAGAAAGAAAAAGGGAAAGGAAGAAAAAAGAAAGAAGAAGAAGAAGAAGAAGAAGAAGAGAAGAAGAAGAAGAATAAGAGGTGAATAAAAAAGCCCTTTTACTTTTAAATTTTTTTTTTCTGAATCGTCTCGGATCGTCCAATCTAAAGTCGGATCGGCGATCCAACTCGGTCTCGGACCGGGACGATCCCCGATTCGAAACCGAGTTCAAACACTATGGATTGAACTATTGAGTTACTGGAAGATCACCTTGATGCAAATCATGGAGAATACCTTCGATTTCAAATAGTTCCGCTGTATTTTCATTTGCTGAATACGTCTCTCTTGCAGCGTCCCAGATTTCCT
>JAUPMG010176302.1:0-10488 GCA_031762675.1 Pachysandra terminalis
AACTAGTAGGCTTCGTTTTTAAACTGTTTGGGAGTCCTAGTCACTTTTTAACTCAAGTTTTCTAGAAGGCCTTTATTAAAAACAAGATTAATTATGTTTTAAGTTTAAGTCGTGGGTTTTGGGCCTTAAGCCCATTAAGCTAATTAATTAATTAAGATCTATATTTAATCACTTAAGCCCAATTATGGTTTATAGGTCCAGTTCTTTTTAATTAAGCCCAAGACTCATTAATTAAGCCAAACACTTAATTATATAAGCCTTAAACATTATAATAGGTTATTATGTGTGTTAATATAATGTCTTAATATAATAATGTAGATTAGGGTAAGTATATAGTGTATTACATAAGTGTATAAGGATATAGCTTATCCAATTACTATTTTACCCTTGTATAGTAAAAGAATTTTCTATTTCAGTTTTTTGTATTGTTACAACTTTAGCCGTTGATAAAGAAAGAATAGATTGGACTAAGGCTAACGACGAGAGCATCAGATTTAGGGGACGACTTTGAGTGCCTTAAAATGAAGAGTTGAATAATGAGATCCTAACTGAAGCTCACAGGTCGAGATATTCCATACATCCAGGTATCACCAAGATGTATAACGATCTTCGACGCAATTACTGTTGGAATCGTATGAAGATAAAGATAGCGGAATTTGTGACCAAATGTGCCACCTGTCAGCAAGGGAGGGCAGAGCATCCAAGGCCTGCGGGTACACAACAACCTCTACCCATCGAAGAGTGGAAATGGGAGCACATCTCCATGGATTTCATCACGGGGTTACCAAGGACTTGTAAAAGCTCCGATACGATCTGGGTGAACGTAGATCGTTTGACGAAGTCGGCACAATTCCTAGTAGCAAAAACCACAATGAACACATACGACTTAGCCAAACTGTACGTGAACGAGATTATTCGCATGCATGAAGTACCTATCACCATCGTATCAGATCGGGAATCGCAGTTCACTTCAAGGTTCTGGAAAAGCTTACACAAGGCCTTGGGGACACAACTAAACTTCAGTACCGCCTTTCACCCTCAAACGGATGGTCAGACAGAAAAAGTGAACCAAATTCTTGAAGACCTCCTACGATCGTGTATCATGGACTTCAAGGGTAGCTGAGAATATCACTTTGCCTTAGTTGAATTCTCCTACAACAACAGCTACCAAGGAAGCCTGGGAATGGCACCATTTGAAGCACTTTATGGAAGACCCTATCGTTCACCCTTATGCTGGAATGAAGCAATTCACATGTTCCATTAGGACCGAAAATCATGCCGAAATGACTGAAAAGTTCAAACTCATAAGTAGGTTGCTTACGGATAAACATTGACAGAAAAAGGATGCAGATGTTAGGAGACGGAAGATAGAGTCCAAGTGGGCGATTGGGTATTCCTAAAAGTCTCACCTACAAAGGGGGTAATTAGATTCGGCAAGAGGAGCAAGCTAGCACCATGATACATCAGACCATTCGAGATCTCTGAGAGAGTTGGAGAGGTGGCTTACCAAGTGCTGCTACAAGCCTCAATGGACTTAGTACACGACGTGTTCCATGTATCCATGCTGAGAAAATACCACCCGGACCCCACTTCAGTTATTGACTGGCAGACGGTGACTATCAAGGAGAACGCCACTTCTGAAGAGCGTCTAGTGGAGATTTTAGATCGGAAGGAACAAGGTCATCTTGAAGGCAAAGATACTATGGAGCAACCACAGAACTTCGGAAGCTACTTGGGAACTTGAAGACGAGATGCGAGCCAAAAATCCACAACTCTTCACATAAGGTAAGTAGATTTCGGGGACTAAATCCTTTTTAAGGGGGTAGGCTGTAACGGCCTAAAACCACCTCTTGCGTACTTAATATTATTCTATTCATTGATATGACGTTATTTGCCAAAATGATTTTTAATCCGATGAGATCCAACCATGTGATGTTTGTTATTATGATTTTATGATCCTTGTGTGATGCAGTGTAGTATAACTTCAATTGTCTGAGCTAATGACATTATAGTAATATTTAAGCTATGATGAGGTGTATGGCTTGGATTAAGTTGTTAGAAATTAAAGGTTTAGATGTGAGTAGTTAGAAAAGAATGTTTTGCATGGGAGGCTTGAGAGAAAGCCAGTTTGAGCTTTGTTTGGGTTTTGTCTTGGAAGAAAGACTTGGAGAAGAAGATAACCACATTTGTTGATTTGTTGGTGTATTGTTGCTTGATTTCTAACAGGTAAGTATAAATTCTTGAATATACATAGTTAGATCATAGTTTCGTTTGCAATTTCAATGATTCTTGCTTGATGTGTTGAAGTGAATATGTTTGTCTAGATTTATTGATTGACTGTGTTTGTTTTTGTGTTGTTCTTGCTTACAATACTCATATGTTACTTCTTTTGCTCTTATGGATTGAGAAACCTAGAAAACAACCAAAAGCCCCAAAGTTTTGGCCTGTTCAAGACATAAACTTTCTAGGCGCATGGTGAACCTCTCGGCGCGCCTAAATAGGTCGTCGAGCATGAACATCAAGAACAGGTCGCCGAGAACTACTTCGGTCCGCCGAAATGGGTTTCGGTGCCCCGAAATGGTCGCCGAGGTGTTCATTGAGAAAGGAACCCTAGGTTTTTTTGCCGAATTTCAGAGAGGTTCGCCGAACCAAGCTTCGGTGCACTGAAGGTTCACTGAGGCAGGTCTTGAGTGCGCCGAAGACTCCGCCAAAATACATTACTTACTTTCGCTCATTAATGTTTATAAATACGTACCTGTTATCATATGTGTGGATTGAATTCATGACGTGTACTCACGTGTGAGAATGAAAATAGAAATGATGTATGAGAAATTAAATAAAGGAATACCATGTGAGATACGCGAAGGCAAATGGATCACGTACTTAGATTGTTATTCTCACACTGTACACCACAAGATGCTTGCTTAGTTAATGTGCACCTTTCACTACACTGCATGGACTCTAGACCCTGGTGGTCGAAGAGTAAGACCTTGTAACCCGAGACCTCATGGTTGTGTCTCGTGGATGGAGATGAGTGTGATGTGACTCCACATCTAGTGAGGAGACCGACGAGATTGAGTTGAGGGAGTAACTAACCCAAAACTCTCTTCCATCACCAAGGGGCTTCATACCCAAGATCAGAGGTGGGCCTCTGTAGTCTAGTCAAATGATCATGTTTTCCTGAGGGATATCGCAGGTGGCTGCAAGTCTTGGTCTGAGGACCACTGATCAAAAATAAGAGGGGGAATTGTGCCTCCTAGGTAGATAGCCCTTAGAACTACGTTATACACGCAGAATAGCCCTATTCCATGGACCGTTACATGGGGGGATGGTTTCAAGTTTCTGGAACACCCTGGGGCGAATTCAGGTTGCTGGGACACCCCGAATAGAGGCTAGATCAGGAGAAAATAGTTCACATTGACATTCTATCAGAGTTTGCATTGCACAACATGTAGATTGTTTGATATGTCACCTTGGTGATGAGTAGAGTTTAGATGCATGTCATTCATTTTAATAATCTATTTACCCCATGCATTGCATCACTATGTTCTTGCTTGTTGTTTGTTGTTCTTGAATTGTTGTTATTGTTTAGACTCTAGGGTTTACCTCATATATTCCTGAATCTAATTCTTACTGGCTAGTTAGCTTATGCTTTTAAGCAAACAATTTCAAGGAACTTAGACATTGCAGCAACTGATGTGAAAGTTGAAAAAGTTGTGGAAGCAGAAGGATTTGAAGAGGAAGACGATTTCTATGCATTCCAGTGACCTTCATTGTAATGGTTTTTAAAACATTTTTGTAATCATTTTGATACCGTTCCATTACCCTACTAGTGATGTTTTGTTGGAAGATGCACAGATTATATCTTCATAGTTATACTTTTCTGATTTTAAACCTAGGACTCTTATGTTATTTTCCGCTGCTACTCTTATGTAAATTTGTAAATATCTCTTATTTTCCTTGAATGCGAATGCATTCAATTTTTGCTATCACCTTGAATCAACTACCACTCTCCTTCCAAGGAAGTGAAGGTCATTATCTGCATCCCGCTGGGCTGCCCCTAGTGGTCTATTGGATTCAGGTCGTGACGACAAGTCCTTAACACGATGGGTTGTATGGTCGTAAGTTGGAATGAGCACGTGACTGGGCTAGGCCTGGTTACACCTTGCATTGCATTGCACCTCATTTCACTCCATGCTTGCATCATCCATTTGCATTGCATTGCACTTGTGTTTGAGTTAACTATGGTGCATATTCATTATTTGATTGTGATTGGGATTGTGATTTTGATTGCGATTGAGTTGTAATGGTTGTAGCAAGGTTGGACCTTGTGGTTGTTGGTCGTAGCATGGTGGGACCATGTGGTTACAGGTGTGCTTCCACCATGGGTGAAAGTTCCTAAATGAATGGTACATGTGGCTTCCTCCGTGGGTGCAAGTCCCTAAAAGAATGGTTATGTGAAAATTGTTGTGAACATAGTTAGACTATGTGGATGATATGTGTTTGTTTATGTGGTTACTTGGCCGTAGCATGATGAGATCATGTGGTGTTTGTTTATGTGTTGATTGGCCGTAGCATCGTGGGACCATGTTGTGTTTGTTTATATGTTAATTGGCCGTAGCATGGTGGGACCATGTAGTATTTGTTGTGGAACATAGTTAGACTATGTGATTGTCGTAATCTTTGTTGTTGTGTCACATGGTGGGACCATGTGTACGCATACATGTATGTCTGTTTTGGAACATGGTGGGACCATATAGAGTATGTTTGAACATGATAGGATCATGTGGGTAGCATTAACATAGTGAGACTATGGGATTGCGAACTATTGACTGGTTATGACTTGGTGTTATATGGTATCCATGTGAATAGAGTTTTCATATGACGATTGTAATATGCATTCTAATACATGTGACTTAGTATGATGATATGTTTAATATACATTTGATTGTGATAGTATATGATGGTTGAAATGCATATAATGAATTGTATTGTTATGCATGCATACAAATAGATATTGTAGTTTCGTTGGATTTTTCTACTAGATTTTGGCTGATGCTTATATCTATAGGAACTCTGCTCGTTTGACGTGTCAGTCTGGAGAAGATAACCTTTTGGTTTTAAGTACTTGATTTTCATGATGATGTACACTTGGTTTTTGATTACATTGGTTTGACCCCATGGAGGGCAGAAATGTAATAGATATCTACTTTACTTTGATTGAACTTTGGTTAACTCAACAGATTTTTAGTTGGGCTATGCTATGGTTTTAATTTTGATAGACTTCCGTTGTATATTGTATTGATATGACTCTGATTCAACCAGGTAAGGGTTGATATCGTGGCTGATTATCCGTATCCACGTGGTGGGTCCAAAGGTCGGTTCCTTGAAATCCTCGAGATCTTATATCTCGGATTTGGGGTGTGACAATATGTTTGCTTAGTACATTTCATTGCACCTCACTTTATTGCATTCCTTGATTGAGCGTATATCTAAAGCATCTGAATGATTCACTTCACAGCATTTATATTTCATACATAAATCAAGCATACCATTTATATTTGGATCTTATCGTAGCATTGCTGACCACTACTTGATTAACTGGTATCATATGGGGATGCATGACAGTTTTGATTTCTTACTAGGCATTCTAAGCTCACACAACTTCTCATGTTGTAGGATGAGAAAGTTGAGGGTGGACTTGACGTGCTGCTATGTCGTTTTTATCATTTTTTAGACTTTTACTCTTTTGGAGAGTTTTTGTGATGTAGTAACTTAGTTTTCTAATTGCTTTGTTTATTTTGGATTATTGGAGAGTCATGACTCACCTGAAGTCAATGACTGTTTTTTGGATCCTGTTGTTGAATTGATTAGCTTCTGTACTCTGTTTTGAATAAATGTATTTTATTTACTTTTATGTCTTGTGATTGATGACAATCCGCATTCCATGCATGAAACTCGAAGGTCTCACTTTGAGATCCATGCTGCCTACATAGGGATTCATGCCACGAGTTTCAGGGCGTGACAACAGAGCGTAAAAGATTGGCCCCTTGGTAAAACCCTTCATGGGTTATATTGATCAATTCCAATAAATTAGTAAAAGGTCAACTGATCTAAGGGTTCGATTGTTTCGAAGAATTGAAATTGATGCTGGAAATTGTAATTCCAATTCTATTTCATTGAGAATTGAAATTGAGTAGAATTGAGATTTTCTTGATTGGATGTCAAAAATAATTGGAATTTGGATTTTTTCCTTACGATGAATGGGGATGATGAGTAAGGAAGATGAGAATGGTATAAAGATATTTTTTATTTTTATTTTTATTATTTTTAAATTTTGTATTATTTATTTTTTATTTCTCTATTTATTTTTATTACAATAAAATAGATGTGTAAATTCGACCCGATTACCCATTATTACATCAATTTGAAATCCACAAGGTAAAGAGTTTTAATTAACAATCCTTGTGAATTCAACAACATCAAAAATAACCTACAAATGAATACCGTGGAATTCATATAAAATTCGAATTCCAAATCGGACCCTACTGGTTGTAGATTCATTTCAAAATTTTACAATGGAGATCTTTCAGATGTGTCCATTGAAGAGCGCGACAAACCAAGTACAGTGCTATTTTTGTCCCCAAATTAGACCCTAGATATCCAATTTCAAACCAACGTAAAAACCTCCTATTTATAAGGTTATTTTGGTCACATATCCTCACCCCATTAGCATGTGAAAAACTCAAAACCTTAATTCCATCGCAAAGCCGCGTCGATACTCCAAAACCCCGGATACTTCTAACCGTGAACTGATCAATTAACCATCTCGCCGGCGATACCATTTCCACGTGGCCTTATGTCATTGGTCATCTGATAATCCCGGCGACATTTAACTGACTGACGGCAAGTAAAATCGTAGAGAGAGAAAGTAGAGAGAGAGTGTCTATAAACACGTATCTCCAAGCAAATAAAGGAAAAAAACCCATCCGCAATCTATTCTCTCTTTGATAACCTTCCTTTCTCTCTCTCTAGAAGAAATCTCTCTCTATCTATCTCTCTCAGGACATCATCGACCGGAAAATCGAATCATCCCGACGATATTTCCCAAAATCAATTCTCTGTTCACCACCCAGCGCAGATTAGCCGCCACCGTTGTATCTTTACCACAAACTCCTCGTCAAAAAACCGAACCTGAGTATTTTATTCATTTTTTCTTGCCGTCGGCGTTTCAGTTCTCCGACGACCATCTCCCACCTCAGGTGCGCACGATTATTAATCTGGCGAACTTTCCGTTTCCTCTCCAAGCTTATTTCATCTCGTCCTCTTGTCTCTTTGATGTGAGTTCCTGTGTGGTTAATTGATTGCTCTGTTTCGTCTGATTGATCCGTTTTACTCGAATTTCTCGCTGATTATAGGTTTCTAACGGTGGATTTAGGGTTTCTTCGTGTTCTGATTTTGTGGATGGTAGTTAAATAGGGTTTGAGTGATTGATTTACCTGGATTTTGTTTGTTCAGTAACTGATCCGCTGTTTTCACTGTTAAATTTGCTCGTTTTGGTTGTTTATTGGCATTGATCAGTTCTTGGATTATCTGGATCGGATTTGCTTCATTTCGAGTATATCTGGTGCTCAATTTGGATTCTCGAATGGTGTGTGTGGGAATTCTGTGTTTTTTTTTTGTTGAGAAATGCTTGTTGTGTCGTTGGCTTCATTCGAGGTCTATTAGGACTGAGCTCAGCAATTTGATTTTGTGCAGAATTTTATGTTCGTCTGTTGAATTTCAGTTCATGATTCATAGTGTTTTCGGTCAAACACTGGTCAAAATAGCCTGTGCATTTGGTTTCCTTTACAAGGAGAGTATTGCTTTCAATGTTATTGTTCTTGCATTTAGAAAGACAACTTGTGTAGAATGCTTATGTACTGAACTGTATATGTTGATTAATCTTACTAAATTTCAGCTACTTGTAATAATTTTGATTTGGTGTTAGCTTTGATTGGATTGAATAATCAAGAATAAGTTTTTTCTTCATTGTTTTTTTGAATTTATGTGGTCATGTTTGAGGTGGTTCAAATGATGACATTTGGTTTCACTACAGTTGTTATCTACATTTCTGTGAAGGATTTTGGAAGATGTTTTCTCTCTTCCGTAAACTAATTTCTTTCAGCTTTTATTACAGCACTACCTTCTATAATAAGAGTTGAGTTAAACCTGAAAGAAGTTCCATGTGAAGATGGCTTTCTTCAGGAATTATCCAAATGGGAAGGGTTCACGCAATTTCCTGGACGAAAAAGATCGGGGATGTAGTGTTGATGGGGTTCATACTCTGGTAGGGGATGAAGATGTAGATGCAAGTTCTGGTGCGAAGGATGTTGAATTGAAGATGGATGATCACTATCAGAGTGAGGATGAGCAGGATGATGCCAGTAGGCTTCAAAATGAGACGACCGGTGAGAATGATACTGGGAGGACATTGCCAAATTCTCAGCCTTTGGGCAGGAGAATGACTTCAGTTGGAAAATGGGGTTCTACCTTTTGGAAGGACTGTCAACCTTTGTGCCGTCAGGAGGGATCTGAATCTGGCCAGGATTCGAAGAATTCTAATCGTGATTACAAAAGTGAAGAAGAGTCTGGTGGTAATTTGTCAGATGGTGGGGAAGATAGATTAGAGTCGGAAGATTACGAAGGACAGAAAGAGGAGGATGGGGTTGAAAGAGGTCAGGCTGATGTCCCTACAGATGAGATGTTATCTGATGATTATTATGAGCAGGATGGGGAAGGCCAGAGTGATTCTTTGCAGTACAGAGAATGGAATCAATCCAGTGTTTCAAGTTCGAGGTTGCAATCAAGACCTGTTGCTGTCAGTAACAGCCTATCAAGGAAAGCAAAGGCATTGAATGTTATTGAGAATGACGATGATGATGTTGATTATGAAGACGAGGATGAGGAAGATGGTACTTGGATTTGATGATATTGTTTTTCCCTTTCGGATTATTGAATAATTTTTTTTTGACGACTGTATTAAGCTGTGATATTATCTTGTTCTTGCTTCTATTCTGTTGTTTATATAAAAAATGTATATTTTCATTATGGTCATGTGTAGCTTCCTTTGGTTCCAGTGATAGGCTGAATGTTCTGTCCTGCCTGCAGAAGATGATCCTGATGATACCGATTTTGATCCTGATTATGGAGGCACAAGCAGCCGCTCAAGAAATAAGGTTTCTTTGTGATCCTATATTTTTCTTTCTTGTAGTTAGTGCATTAGAAGAGTTGGTTTACATGGTTTTCTGCTTCAAAATTGCATTTCTTTATTTATATTATGATATTGTTAGTATTATCACTGCACAAACTAGCTTTTGCAATATAACTTCTGGAACTAGTGTTAGCTTACCTTGAGATATACCTTAATGAGGATTGCTTGTACACCATTCTGCTTATGAATTTGCATTCTAGTGCACTTGGTGTTGTGGAGTAGACAGTTTAGAGTGTTGCACGCCTTGTTTTGAAACGCTAGAGGAGCTTTGAATCCCTTCCTGAAGCTGGTACGCTGGAGCGCCATTCCTAAATACTTTTTTCTAGATTGATCACTGTTTAAAATGTAATCCGGAATGGCCAGATCAGCCCTGTCAGAATAGAGTAGGTGGTCTGGTTTGACATTGATTTGGACTTTGGAGATCCCTTCTATGTTGGAGAAGAGCTCCGTTTAGTTTAATCATTTCCTGTTCTCTTATAAAATACCACTGAAAACTACTTTAGCTACCAGCTGATAAGTGATAGCACCACTTACAGTTGTCAAAACAATTAATCTATTTAGAGCAGCATGTGAGAAATTTCAAAGCTCTGCATACGTATGAACAGAATACTCATTTACGTCATTTTGTTTATTTTTTCACCAAAATAGTCCATTCCAACCTAGTTCAGGCTTGTTGGACTGAATGTCAAATCACAAGTGCTGTGGCACAATACCAAAGGATAGTTGTGATACTCTCTGCCTTTCTGATGTGTGGTTGTAAACAGTTTCATACCCTTTTGGGGCAACCTCCTAGATATTGTGTACGGTCTCTTAGCAAGGATCTGGCTTCAATTCTTGAGAATTGATTCCTCGGATTATAGCCATAGCAGCCAATCCTTTGATTGAGAAATGTCAATGAATAATCCAAAATACAGAAATCTGTGACAGAGGGGTGGACATGGATTAGTTACAATGTCGAGTGAATTGGTTTGAAATATCTGTTCAGACAATAATAAGGTATACACCTGGGAGAGTGCAAAAGTTACATATTAAGCTCAATAACGGTATACAATATGAGAGTGCAAAAATTGCAGTTTTTAAGCTCAATGTAATGGTATATAATATAGAATAATCTTTACCTTTCGTTTCTGCAATACCTCTTCTTTTCCTTAGTAATTAATGTGAAATGAAATGCTTCTTGATAATCAACATTTGTTTACCATTAAACGTCATCCAGTCAAAATATGGCATCTAAT